>WBMW01001482.1:501368-625494 GCA_013396635.1 Penelope pileata | reverse complement strand
GTTTTTTGGTTTTTTTTTGGAAGGGGGGGGGGGGGGGCCGTTAAAGAAACTTCTTTGATCATCACTAGACAAAATGTGATAAGGAACTTGCACTCTGTATTTGTCCAAAGATGTCAGATTACCATTTCTCTGCCTTGGAGTTCAGACTCACTTTCAGTCTTACTCTTGGTGGCTTTACACAAATTCATGCCACTTTTGTTTCTTGTACTATGTTCATGTATGTGCATGCACGAATAGGTGTACACCATTACAATCATGCATATAGCCACATTTGACTCCCTTGACAGATGATTCAGACTTCTGCATGTCACTGGAAATTTCAAATATGTGCATAGTGAAATACAGAAAAAGGATTTCTGAACTACAAAGAAAGTAAGTGGAATTAAAAGTAATAATAATAATCTGATCCCAGGATACTGTTAGCCTTCTGGGCTGCAAGCACGCACACTTGTGTCAAGTTTTTCATCTGCCAGGACCCCCAAGTGCTTCTCATCAGGGCTGCTCTCAAGGAGTTCTTCTCAAGCCTGTGCTCATTTCTGCGATTGTCCCAACTCAAGTGCAACACCTTGCACTTGGCCCTGTTGAACCTCATTAGGTTCTCATGGGCCCACTTCTCTAGCTTGTCCAGGTCCCTCTGGATGGCATCCCTTCCTTCTTTTGTGTCAGCCACAACACTCAGCTTGCAGCTTGCCACAGGCTTGCTGTGGATGCACTCAATCGTGCCGTCTGTGTCATTGATAAAGATGTTGAAGAGCACCGGTCTCAAGAAGGACCCCTGAGGGACACCACTCGTCACCAGCCTCCACCTGGACATAGAGGCACTGACAACAAACCTCTGGCTGAGACCATACAACCAGTTCCTTGTTCACTGAATAGTCCAGCCTTCAGATCCATATCTCTCCAATTTAGAGAGAAGAATGTGATGGGAGATCATATCGAAGGCCTTGCAGAAGTCCAGGTAGATGGACATCAGTGGCCCTTCCTTTGTTCACTGATGCCATCAGTCCACCATAGAAGGCCACCAGATTGGTCAGGCACACTCTGCCCTTGATGAAGCCATGCTGGCTGTCTCGGATCACCGCCTTGTCTTGTACATGCCTTAACATAGCTTCCAGGAGGATCTCTTCCATGATCTTCCCAGGCACAGAGGCGAGGCTCACTAGCCTGTAGTTCCCTGGGTCTTCCTTTCTCCCTTTCTTAAAATGAGAGTGATGTTTCCCTTTTTCCAGTCACCAGGGACTTTACATGACAGCTGTGACTTGTCAAATATGATGGAAGGTGGCTTGGCAGCCACATCAGCCAGCTCCTTTAGGACCGTGGGATGTATGCCGTTGGGCCTCATAGACTTGTACGTATTTAGTCTCATCGGTTGATCTTGAATTTTCTATTTGCTTACAGTGGGAGGGATTTTGCTTCTCTGACCCCTGCCTAGAGGTTCAGGGACTTGAGAATCATGGGAAGCCTGACTGCCAGTGAAGACTGAGGGAAGGAACTCATTGAGTACCTCAGCCTTCTCCATGTCCATTGTCTCCAGTTCTCCCTTCTCATTTATCGGAGGGGATACACTTTCCTTGGCCTGCCTCTTCTGACCAATGAACCTTTGCTATTTTTCACATCCCTCACCAAGTTCAGTTTCATCTGCGCCTTAACTTTCCTGATCCCATCTCTGTATTTCTGGATGACATTCTTGTATTCTTCCCAGGCCACGTGTCCCTGCTTCCACTGCCTGTGCATTTCCTTCTTATCTCTCAGTTTGACCAGCAGATCCTTGTTCAGCCATGTTAGTTTCCTGCCTCCTCTGTTTGATTTCTTATGCTGAGGGATGGAGAGCTCTTGTGCTCTCAGAAAGGTGTCCTTGAAGAGCTGACAGCTCTGCTCTGTCCCTGTGTCCCTAGGGACAGTTTCCCAGGGGATCTCATCCAATAACTCCTTAAACAGCCTGAACTTCAGGGTCCTGACTCTGCTCTTTGCCAGGCCTATGTTTTCCCTACAACTTACTCTCCAGAAATCACGTGAGGATGCTTCGTTGACAAAAGCATTTGCCAAAGCAAATTTCTGGCTGTCAGTCCTAAATAATTGTGTTACAAAATTAAAGTAATTTTGAGTGGAAGCAACTAGTAAGCGTCATTTTTTTTTGAGAATTGATTACATGCAACTTTGCTGATAATTCACCCAACTTGAAACATACACATAGATTCTCCAAATCGTACACTGAAATTGTCCACATAAAATAGCTCTCAAATCATCTTGTACAGTGGAAACATTTGCAAGAACAACAAAACAAAACAGTCTGGAAGCTAACTGTAAGTAGGAGAAAGAAATTAATTACTTGTTGCAAATTGTCAGCTTGGTTCTTTGTGTACATAAGCATTATTTCAAATTGTGCATCAGAAGATGTAAGTAGATTTGTTATGCTATATTTTTACAATAGCTGCTGGGCATAAAGAAATACTTCAGTTACAATAACAAAAACCTTAGTAGGAATGTTGGTGAGAAATATTGCTGTTCAGCTCGGAGCAGAAGCTATTTCATAATGCCACACTATTGCTTATTTGTCACTGTATCTGAATTAAGTCACATTCAGGTGTTCTACGCATTATTATCACCTGGTATATGGGATGCAAATGTGAAAAAATCACTTGTTTGGTTCCACAGTTTTTCTCATATATAAATATTTTTCATACATATATATGTGTATGTGCATAAACCCCTTACAAACAGTACTACAAACCTGCTACACATAGGATATTTAGGTCTTCGTGCATCTCATAAATATGTCTCAGGGCAATGCTGTACAACAGAAGGAACTACTTCAATACTCTTACTGCAATGTGGGGCTCTAAAGCCAATCCAAACCCAAAATTTCAGACTCAATTATTCCAGGCTTTGGAGATGAACAGAATATGACTTTTGTGGTTCAGTCCCATGACACCAGTGCATGACATGTGTGGTCCCATTTGCTTAGAAAAATATTTTTTTTTTCTGCAGGAAAGAATAGCTTTCTTACAGGATCTCAAGCTACTCAGGCAAATTTATGGCAGTGAAATCATGTAAAATGTGCCTGATTGTGTTACTTATTTCTTTTTTTTTAGTTTACTTGCCCAAAGCAATTCTTTTTTTTTTCATTTTTTTTTGTAGCTTCAGAGATGGAATTTAAGATCGAAAGCACATTTTAATATGGTTAAGTTAAAGAAGTAAAAAAAAATTTAAATCTGTTTTAACTGGGTGTCAGTAGTGCTTCCTGAAATGATGGATGTTACTGTTGTATGAGCATGTGGAAGGGATTTTTGGTTTTGCTACTTTGCAGAGATGATGAGATACACTGGAACACTGTTAGTCACTACAGACACATCATGGCCATAGGCAGAATCTCAACTACCCACAAAGAGTTTCACTGAAGTTCCTGGGAGGATGCTGATGTACGCTAGCTGAGAAAATGGTCAGAGAAACATTAAAAAACAGAAATGAAAAATCTAGCAGTTAAACAACAATGATAACAGAAGATCTAAATTCCCTGTCTCCTTTTCAGAAGCAAACACTGCAAAAATCAGCTACATTCCTTATGTATATGAAGATCAGCAGCATAGCCAGATACGGCTTATCATCAGTACTGGATGTTCTTATTCGCTTCTAATCCGTCTTTCTATGAGAGCACAGTTCAGGAAGTCTGTATAAATGGAGGAGCTGGAGAGCTATTTCTGATTCGCACTTTCCCACTGTGCCACTTACCTTGCAACCTTCACAAGTGATGCAGCGGTAATGATATCCGGTGGCTTTGTCCCCACATACTACACATAGCTCATCCTTGTCTAAGTAACTGGGTATATACCCTGTAAAGGAAAAGAGGACGTGGCATGTAAACACTACATAAAAGGATATGATACATTTGATATAAAAATATCGTATTAACATTCTCTGCAGATCTTGTCTACTAGCCCCGTACTTCTCAACTCACTGAATAGAAAGCTCATGCTAATAGTATTACGAAAGTATTTAAACATTGTATGCATTATCCCACTTTTTAGATTGTTTCAGCATCTACTGGTCAAGAGGGACAAGTCATAACATCTTCTGAATGAAATGTTACCTCAGAAAAACAAAAGTATTTATTTTCACACCAAGGGCTTTGATGTGAAAAAAAAAAAACAGCAAGACACAGAGTACATTTCCCTTTTCTCCTTCACAAAAAACCTGATATGCTTGTATACTGGGATGAGATGCCAGGTTGCAGAGTGACTCAGGGACACGCTAGTAAGAAATATTTACTGACAGTGCATTTGTTTCAAAACAGCTCCGCAGGTGTGGTTGAGAAGTACCAGCTACAGATCACAAAAGCGGTATTGATCATACCTTACCTGGGCGTGTTCCACAGTTGCATTGAATATAGCTTGAATTTAGGGCAAAATACGTGGGCATTCGAATACGTGCATGTGTAAATACATGTGTGAGAATGATATTTTCTCTTCTGAAGTGGTTCACCAGACACCCAATTTGAGTAAAATCAAATATTATCACTATGAAAAACATTGGCAATGTTTGGTTCTTTTCCCATAACGCCATTTGTTTTGACAATATAAACATATTTTTCCATTTAAGTAAAAAAAACAGAACAATTCTGATAGCAAACAAAGTAATTCTGAGCCAAAGAGAACTTTGAAATGTAGCAAAATACAAACCTTTCAAAGTAAGTGTTCCCATAATTTGTAATTAATGGAGTTATGGCACTTAACTTTTCTTTCTGAAAAACCCCTCTCTACACAAAGGTATAAGATTCACTTAGAGGGCACAGTGGAAAGCACAGCTCCTCATTTAACCCCGTAAAATTACTGAGGTATAGTAAATACTTGACAGAATGAATGGCTGGGGCTGGAAGGCACCTCTGGAGATCGCCTGGTCCAACCTCCCTGCTTCAGCAGGGACACCGTGGGTCAGGGCCACGTCTGGTTGGGTTCCGACTGTCCCCAAGGATGGAGACTCCACAGCCCTTCTGGGCAATCTGTGCCCATCTATGATCTCCCTCACAATAAAATTATTGTCTTACACTTGGATGGAATTTCCTGTAAGTCTATTTGTGCTCTTTACCTCTTGCCCTGTCACTAGACACCACTGAGATGAGTCTTGTTCTGTCATCATCACTCAGCCTCATCGGTTTTTTCACACATGGACAGGATCCCAGTGAACCGTCTCTGCTCCAGGCCAACCAGTTCAGCTCTCCCTGCCTCTCCTTCCATGTCAGATGCTCCAGCCTCTTCACTACCTCTGTGGCCTTTCGCTGGACTTGTCCCAGTGTGTCCACATCTGTCTCGTACCTGGGAGTCCAGAACCAGTCCCAGCACTGCAGGTAAGTCTCACCAGTGCTGAGCAGAGGGAAGGCTCGCCTCCCTCCTCCTGCTGGTGATGACCCTCCTAACACAGACCAGGATGTTGTTGGCCTTCCTCACCTCAAGGACACTCTGCTAGCTCACGTTCAACTTGTTGCCCACCAAGAACTCCCAAGTACTTCTCTGCAAAGCCCTTCCCAGCCAGCCAGCACCTAATCTTTACTGCTGCATTTCTTCCTCCCCAAGTGGAGGAATGGCCGTGTCCTCAAGGAAGGACCTCAAGAGATTCCTCTCAGTCATTTCTCCAGCCTGTTCAGGTCCTTTTGAATGGTAGCACACCTATATTGGGTATCAGCCATCCTCCCAGTGTTGCATCATCTGCCAACTAGCTGAGTGCAATTTATGAGTGCAATGAGGGACAGTCCTCTGGACGTAGGTAGCTGTAAAATTATCCCTTCCATTGCCTTGCTGCGCCCATCTGTAGCACGACATGTTAAACCAGACTCTAACCTTGCTGCCCTGCCAGCAACACAGCTTGGGGACTCGCATGGAGACCAGCCAGCACCAGGACCCAGGCACCAGCAGGCTGTCAGAGGATGCTGCCGGGGAATGGCTGCCATCCTCCGGTGACCAACATCCAGAGGGTCAGCTCAGCAACCAGCAGCTTAAAGGAAAGTGCCTCTGTAGGACTACACTTGCCACAGGCTCTTCAGAATGAAAAGTCCTTATCAGAGAGAAAATAACAGAAACTAACTCAGTTTAAATTAAATTAACTTTCCAAGGGCTGATTTGGAGAAAGGAGGAAGAAACGAGGCAGGAAATTTTTGTACAGTCTGCTTTATATGTTTGAGCATAATTAAGAGAAGCCAAAATTAAAGGAAACAAATGTACCTCCCAGGTAACACTGGGAAACAGGATCCAGGTGCCTGCATCACAGATTTACTAACATTTCTGCTGGAATTCAAAGGGGGATTGGGGGCACGAGCAGAGATCTTACTGATGTATCATATTGGGTTACAGTACAGCAAAATACCAGATTTACATTTAAGTTATATTTCTCCGTTACAAACTTGGGTAAAGACTCGCGGACCCATGGGTCTGGTTCCTGACCTTGAGGGAAGACAGACAGCAGGGTTTCGGCTCCAATTTACATCATGGACTGCTAACGGACGTTATGCCAGTGGAGGATTAGCAGAGTCTATTATCCCCGTCCTGCCCCCCTTTTGCTCACACAACACACACACTGCATGCAGCTGACACAGGAGGAAGCAGGGTCAGCAAAGGGATGCAGGATTTTCTACTGAATTTCTTGTAACAATTAATGGCTTCTTGCTATCGCTATTCATAAAAGGCAGACTTAGTTTAGTGCAGGTTATGCCCTCTAAAACTCGGTATCGCTGGCTTGCTTCCTCCAGAAATGCTTCCAAATTAAATGCCTTGATATTTCATTAAGTATATAATCTGGTTAGCACTGCTCATGTAATGGCAGCTTTGTTCTATCAGAGCAGCAGGAGATAACTTGTTTAAACTGCTTCCTTAAATACATACAGCAGCCCGCACATGTGACCACCGGTGTCCATCTTCTTCTTGGAGTTTCAGGACTTTATCCTACTCAGGAAACAGTTCTCAATCTGGCAGAAAATAAATCTCCTACGGGCACTCCTAGTCAGAAATTAAAAATGGAATCCCTACGTGAAAGCACATTCCCAGATGTTATTGTATCTGCTTACGTTACTTAAATGTAAGGTATTATGCTCATCACTTTTACAGGATTGTGCCCATGTCACAGGAAAAACACATACTCTGACTTATTTCACTGACTCAACAGGAAACATGGATAGAAAAATCTCATCCCATGAAATCACTGGCAATAAGAGTGCTCAATAAACACCTTTTTTCTTTCTATTAAAAATCTGAGGGTGATATCCACACTTTTGTTTTTAATGCTCCTTCCAGCTAACGGGGTCAGAAGCTGCAGGAAAGCAGGAAAATTGGACCTTCAGCACTGTTTTAAAGATTCACGCTTCAGACAAACAGACCACACCAAGAGGAATACGGGAAATTCAGTTCTTTTGAATTGTAACATCCACTGTAAATAATCCCTAGTAGCTGCAAATACCCAGTCTGACCTCTGCTTCAATGCAATTTCATTTGTCAGAGGTGGCAGATAGGCAGCTCCTCAAAGTTAGAAACAATATCAGCAGGACAAAATGCAACAGTATTCTTCTCAACTCCCTAGCAGCACAGAAGCTACAAATAGCGGAGGGAGGATTCTTTGGGAAGCCATGGAGAGCAGCAGAGCTGTGTGCTGGATGGGTGGAGGGAGAAGCAGAGCAACAGACTCCTCTCACTCCTTGTAGCACTGAGGGAAAACAGAAGAGGGGTTTTCCCTCATTAGGATATTGGGACTTGACTTTCACGTCAGCAAGAACTTTGACTTCTCATGCATTCAGTAAGTCTGGACCAAAAAATAAAAGCTCCTATGTGGAAGAAGCAGATGCAGGATGGGTAGAGTAACCCAGGTGCTCTACTGATAAAGAAGAGTGTCTGGTGTTCACATTTCATCCCATACTTCTTGGTCAGAAGCCATGAAGTACTCAGCTAAACAGAACTGTTCAAAAGCTACATTGATCTCACTGAACGGTAGAGGAGTAGCCAATTTCGGTCCCTTGTCTTTAAAGCCATAAGAAGGACACAGACCTGTTGAAGTAAGTCCAAAGGAGGGATATGAGGATGCTCAGAGGGTTGGAACATCTCTCCTACAAGGAAAGGCTGAGGCAGCTGGGCTTGTTCAGCTCAGAGGAGAGAAGGCTTTGTGGAGACGTCACTGTGGCCTTCCAGTACCTAAAGGGGACCTATAGGAAAGCTGGAGAGGGATTATTTGCAAGGGCCTGAAGTGTAGGATAAGGGGTAACGGGTTTAAACTGAAATAGGGTAGACTTAGATTAGGTATTGGGAAGAAATTCTTCACTGTGAGAGTGGCGAGGTGCTTGAACAAGTTGCCCAGAGAAGCCGTGGGTGCCCCATCCCTGGAGGTGTCCATGGCCAGGTTGGATGGGCAGCCTGATCCAGCGGGGGGCAGCCCTGCCCAAGGCAATGGGGTTGGAGCAGGATGATTTTTACGTTCCCTTCCAACTCAAGCTGTTCTATGGTTCTACAATACTAGGGTATGTCTGGCATCATTTGGTACATCCAGTACAATACTCCAAGTTAACCACTGAGATGGACTAGATACTGTTTATTGTTGATCTTGGCTTTGAATGGAGAACACCAATAAATGATTGTGACCTGCCTCATCTGCTGTTTCTCCTGCAGCCAAAGGCAACTCCTTTACTCTTCAGACTCCCACCGGCCAGCCTGCCCAATTTCACCATCCAGGCAAGGCTAAATGCTCAGCAGGACGAGTTGCGCCTATCCTGGAGGAGCATGTTGTATAATCCACTATAACCAGCCTTGATGGTGACCTACAGTAACTTTTAAATTGCAATTGGAGCTTGTAACACTCTCAGTAGTGGCACAGCAAGAAACAATTTCCTTCTGCAGGAAAATGTCCCCACAGCTGTAAGCACAGACCAAGATCTGCTAACCTATGCAGTCATCTGAGGTAGTCTGTGCCATTCATACTGTATGCTCACAGTCTCAAATTACCATTTGTAGGAGTGACACTTTAACACACACCTTGCACAGTGCAAGAGATTGGTGGGACACAAAAGAGACAACCTGTGGCTATTCTTGCCCCTCGCGGCAGCAAGGAAAAGAAAAGCTATTTAAATGAAAACAACCTCTGAAAAATGACAATTTTTTTTTCTTTGTACCTCACACACATTTAAAAAAGCACATTTTGAGAAAAACAAAAAGCAAATTTCAGTTTTGTTAAAGCATTGGTGCATGGATTTGCCAGTGCCAGGTCTCTGTCTGTACACACAATATAACATTAGCTTAGGGATTAAACCACACCTTAAAAAAATCCTAGGACCAAACTGTGTTTTACCATCCAATAGGGGTACGTATGACTGACACAAACAAATTATGTCTGCATACCAGACGCTTCTTATCAGCTTGCTCCTGATCCACTGGAGGCTTATTCCTTGCAAGTAGGGAAAGCCATTTTTGCTACTGCAGAAAAACGCTTGTGTTTTAAGACCATTATGCAGTATTTTGTTTTCACTGTACGCTAGCACAGTCACGTAATAAATGTCATCCCTGAAATCTTTCTTTCCCCATCATGCAAGCCATACGACTAGAGACCACTCACGAACACGAAGAGTTTAGACTTATTCCTAAGCTTGTATTCACTTACCAGACACTGCAGTACGAAAATGAAAAAGAAGAAATTAATTGCTACCTTGAGAACCCTGAACTGCATTAGAACTGAAAAGAAAATTTATACTGCTGTTCTACTCATTTTATAGTTGCATTGTAACTCCTTGCATAGTATAAGAAAATTACAAGAACCATCCAGATATCATCCTTGGTACTTGAGTACAAGTCTACAGAACGTTTACTGGACAAAGCACAGTGCTGAATCAGAAAAGGCATACTCCATTCCTGTTTGTTTGTACAATTGCTGATATTGATCTGAAAGGCTGTGCTGATACACTGATCCCTATTTGCCACCTTCTTTAATTCACTCCTGCTGAGAAAAATTGCTTACTTCTCCACCAAGCTTCGAAGCACAGGGAATGTTGTTAAACAGATTCACACTTTTCTTGCTAGCTAGCTGGCTTGCTTGTCCACAGTTTTGATTTTGTTAACATTCATTGATTTATGGAATAATTAAAATTCGGCAAGAGATTCTGCAAAGACAGTACAAGGAACATTTCTTACAGTCTTTTTTCTCCGAGTGGCTTTTCTAAGTATTAGGCCTAATCTTTGGGCTGAGTCAGAAAACTTATTCTAGCCCAAACCATGTTACCAATTGCACTGCTGTGACCAGTACTGTACTTGCACCCATCACCACCTACAGGTACAAAATGCACTACTGCAGATAACACTCAAGAGTCAGACCATATGATTTTTTCCTCAAAATTATTAAAACATTTTAGAGATAATACCTTAGTACCACAAGCAATTTATCTGTTTAGAAATCTCAACACATATCAGTTTCACTACTGATGCAAACGCAAAGTATGACTTAGTTTACTCTCCCATCCTTCATTTTGTCATGCAAGGGTTAGAGCAAAGGAGCTGAAAACACTTTTTCCACTGACATTTTTGTTAAAAAAGAAAGAGATATAATTCCAAATGCACAGTGATTTGCTGAAACAGACGCCAATTTTCCGATCACATCTGCCTCTTTAGATGTGTGGCCAAGAGCAAAATTAACCATTTTTAAGACGAAATAATTGTTAACATACTTAGAGCTACTCTCTGTAAGAGCCTAAGATGGAAAGTACTCACTCTTCCTGTAACTTCATTATATGCACACATACTCCCTGTGCTGCTAAGAGGACATTTCTACATAACCTCCATGTCGTGTTTTCGTAGCTAGACAAAAAGTGCCCCTATGTTTCTACACTGCTAATAACTCACGTTGCACTAATTCAGCAGCATACGCCTGCGGCTGTATTCTTAGGTGCATGCAAACTGCCTGAGAAAATACAAAGGGAAATAATAATGACAATTACAATTACAATGATAATAACTTTCAAACCCTATTCACCTACCATACCAAGGGCCCTTGAAAAGATGGCATGAACCTCACCC
The DNA here is from genome assembly GCA_013396635.1 of Penelope pileata. Classification (NCBI taxonomy): domain Eukaryota; kingdom Metazoa; phylum Chordata; class Aves; order Galliformes; family Cracidae; genus Penelope; species Penelope pileata. Next base: position 614,467 of record WBMW01001482.1, on the reverse strand, counting down.
TGTATCTGGGAAAAAAAGGTGACAAACAGGGCTGAGTAGCTGGCATTGTTAAAGCATGACTCAAGAATTCCAGCCTGCAAATCGGTGTTTTTCGGGGCAGCTTCTAGTTACTTCTGGCCTGCCTCCACAGCGCCTGAGGTTAAAGTCTGACTTCACAGACAGCAGCCGGCATCTTTTGTTAACTTTGTCTGCGAAATGACTGTGCAAAGGGAAGTGAAATCCAACCCTCAGTCCACTTTTAACTTTGCAGATCTATTTTCCATGTTGCTCAAATTGCCAAAATATTGCTCATGTGGGGATACGGAGGATTCTGGACCTCTGTGAATATTTCTTTTGCACCTTCTTGCCTGCACTACCGCTATGTTGGCACAGGGTGTTCCTTCTCACTGTTCAGATGCAGCGAGGAGATGCAGAAACAGCTTTGTACAGCCACTCAGCCTCGGGACAGGGGTTACGTGGCATGGCTTCCCCAAAGGAGCACCGTCCATCCTTCGCACAGGGCTGCGAGCAGCACTGGAGAGGGATAAAATGTCCCAGTACAAACTCCTGGGACAGAACTCAGACCAGCATCTCGTTCTCATCATCATCAGCTCCTCATCAGATATCACAGCCTCATGCCGAAAACAAAGTGTATTTGGCTGTGTGTTTCCTGGGGTAGGTCGGGGAGCGCTTCCCCAGCAGAGCAGCAAGCTCCTGCACGAGCACTGTGCCGTCATCTAGCAGCGCACAGCACAGATCCGGAGAAATAAGCAGATGCACAGCTAAAATCACCCTCCCATTTCCCGATTTAATAAAGAACAGGTTTTTTTTCTTAAAATGCAAGACTTTCATCAGAATAGTCAGGAAATTACAGTTTTTAAGGTACTGTAATCAGTGGAGAGCTTTAACATTTTCTTTTATTCTGGAATAACTAGATACACTTTCAAACTCCTTACATTTCCCCTCTAGTGACACGCTGCTGGGGTCTTTTGTTCTTGTTTTTTGAAGCTACTTCTGGAGTTCTTTTAAAGTGACATTAACACAGAGAAATAATTAAACTCCTCTTTATAAATGTTAACTTTTTCAGCATAAAATGCCGATATTTCTTTCTTCTCAGATGGAAAAGAAGACTTTAACCATTTGAAAACTAGCAAAAGTTTTGATAGGAAAAGCCTCCATGTGCTACAGCAAAGTACAAGCTGATTGGAACAGCTGGAATATTACTGAGATTACTACAAATTTCAGGGGACCAACAGAAATACCAACTGCAACAATCAGGACTCCTCGCGGACACCTGCTTAGAGACTTAATTTTGCCTTAATGGGCTATTACCACAGCTTCTCTAACAAACTCCCTCTTCCCCCCTCAAAATCAATTCTGGATCAATACAGGCACACATGCCCTGTGTGGAGCCTTCTGTTCTTAGGACAGGATTAAAAGATTCGTTAGTTTTATGATAGCTTGGTTAAAAGATGGAAATTATAACAACAAAAAAAAAGTGATAGAGAAGATGCACATGTCCCACACTGTTTAGATCTGTTCTGCTTAATAAACTCAGCATTGGCAAAGGTTTGACAGAAGGGATGCGACTCTGTATTGATTCTCACAGCAATGAGACTCTAAGGAGTGCCAAAGAGCAGTGCTCAATCTCCGTGAACGATCAATTAAAAGCCTGCTTGTGAGACAGCTTCCATCATAATTCACTGCGTTTTTAGGGAAACCGAGGTGGTAGCAAACACTGGCAGACAAGCAGCTTTAAAAAATAACTCTGTTCTTTCAACCAAATGAGTAAAAAACTTTAAGCAGAGCATTAATTGTGTCAGATGTCTCATTACTGAAATAACTTATTTAAAACTCTGATACAGCAGTTACTATTTAACAGCCTTTAACATTATGAAAAATATATTAGTTAATTAACTTTGCAGTGGTAAGACTCTATTTTCTGTAAGTTGATCCTGTGCAGCATTTTTTTTAAACCAAAAACAGGACATGAAGAAAAGTCTATAAAGAGTTATAAGCTCTTTAGTTAAAACCCAATAGTAAATAGCCTTAAAAAGCATTTAAAATGCTGCACAACACAAAAACATGCATTATCCACAACTATTCAATCTATAACGTGCTCATGTTCTTACAGCTTCCTGGCACAGGATTTTTTAAGAAATATTTCCTTCATTATGAAATACAATGCTGTTCAAAGAATAAAACTAAGACATTTTTCTACCAAATGCACAGATTTATTGCACCAAGTGCTAATGCATATTGCCTGGGCAAAGGAAAATACTTTGGATTTCCATGTTATTAATAATATTAAAAGTCTACTTTGGACTACAAAGCAACTTTAAAAACAGTAAATAGTGTTTTATCTGTCTAGTTACATCTGATTCATTTGGCTTTTGGATAACTGCATACGGGAAATCTGCTCTTAATAGAAAAAGGACATTATGTTGGTACAACAGCCTGTGTATGTTTATTCTTCAATTATGTGATTTTAAAGAAGCATGAGAATGTATACTCTACATGCATCAATTTGCTTGTCTGACTTCAAAACAAATAACACCGAACAGATTTTCCAGCATTTGTTGGTATTTTGGTCTCTTTTTGAGAAGTGATAGCTGCTTTGATTACTTGAAAGGAAAAGAAGAAAATCTAAAAACAAGTAATCATCTCCTAAGGGACCTGATATTGCACTCTGATTCCCTCACAAACATGTTGATTATATCAACTTTTTGGATGCAGAATAGTCTGTTGCACACATATATGCTTGAATTTTCAGTCTTTTTTTTGCTTTGCATCATTGAAAACTACAAGGTTTTCATTCAGAAGAGTTACTCTATCAAATGCATTCATTTTTCCCATATGTATTTACAGTTCTATTTTCAAAATATTTTCAAAACATTTTGCCTGAGCTGCTGAGTAAACAGAGTTCACATTTACTGGTAACAAGGACCCACACAAACTGTTTGTCTGTAACTAGAAAACACAGCTTTACGATGAAGAATATATGACAACGACATTTCAGACGAGAAACTTTCTTACCTAGCTCACTGCTGAATAGTAAACGAACTTAATTGCCAGGAAAAGCAGAAAGCAAGCAATAGATTTGAAAATGTCTTTTACAGATTAAGAAAAAGTGCTTGGAAATCCTCGTCGCTTACAATCACCTAGCAACCTATGTTACTGCTGCTTTCAATTTTGAACAGGCAGCCTTCACATTCAAAGATGTATCTGAGCCAACTGATGCAACTGTAAATTTAAAGCAAAACAAAAACATAAACAGAGATTTTTTTTTTTGGTTATTTAAATAAATTGCCCCTACCTTTCTTCTGAGAGTACGATGGCGACTGCACTTGAGAAAAAGTAGGTTTTTCTTCGGTGAAATATTCAGGTTGGTTGTACTGATTCAGGGCCATGTCCATGTCAGAGTACTCGCTTTTAAACACGTTTCCAGGGTAACTACAGGTATAAGGCTGATTCACCGCCCAGGCCTGTTCCATATATATGTTGTTACTGTGCAGGACCTGAGCATCACAACTGCTGTAACCCTGATTATCTTCAATATATGTGCAATAATCAGTGGACTGCATGTAGCAATTGCTACCAGCAGCTGGGTGCACTTCATATATTTCTTGCATACAGTAGTTCATTTTGTTAGCCTATCTCAGCTCCTACATCACGTACACACACACACACACACGCAGGCATGCATACACATGGAATGGGAAAGGAGCACTGAATATACAACAGCGACAAAGGCGACAGCAAAACAGCCCTTTTTACTTTGGAGCGGCACCTGATGTGCTAAAATCCTATTTATATCGGGATGGCTTGTGAACTCCCCTGCCAGTCAAACATATTGGGAAGCAGATTTATGACAGTCAAAGGTCTTAATCTGTGACTGTAAGTTAATTCCAAGGGAAGATGGCAGACAGGTAGCAATGAGCACCAGACAAAGAAGCGACGTCCCGACAACCCTCCTGTTCCACTGTTTGTCTGGAATAATCATTTTATAAACCATTTCCAGCCTTTCCCAATATGATTAGAAAATGATTACTAAGGCAAGGACACAGTTATGTCACTGTAGTTGTCAACTTAAGTGTGAAGCATTATAAAGACTGCTTAAGAACTCCCAGAGGGGATACGCTGAAAATCCCAAAATCAATAATCCTGTTTTTCAGCATTAAACCACAGAAAATCCAATAGTGCTGTGCTGATGACCCAAACAGTAGTCTAGTTTGACAAAATTTAGCAACTTAATCTGTCATCAGCTTTATTGATTTTGTTTTACAGAATTACATGCATGAATCTCCCCAGCCCTCCACACACACCCAATCCTCCCCATCTCTGGTAATGCATTTACGGGAAAGCAGCTTTTTTAAACTTCAGTGATTTGGGGAGGTAATTTCTATTGAGTTCAACAGGTGGGAAACTTCAAACTAATGTAAGTTAATCAGCAAAAAGAACACTGCTTAAATATTATCAATAAGCTGATTGTTTTGCTATTTTGCTTTGTTATCTTTTATGTTTCGGTAACGAAGCACTTTCGGAAACGCATCTTTGTGACACAGACAGAAGAGAGCAGGCAGAGGTTTTGGCTTGTTTTGGCTCACGTATGAGTTACGAACATTTTAATGCTACTACAACAAATACTACGTGATCTTATAACTGCACAACACATCCCAAACATCAATATGATTAATATCTTGTTTAATCAGCCATTCTTTTTTTATCCGAAAGAAACTACTTTATTTTTAGCTTGTATTAGCTCCCATTTGTTTTTACTAGGCAAAATGTTTTCTTCACAGCACAGCTAAAATACGGTAACGCTTGTGAAGTCAATAATAAGATGGCATCCCTTTTTAATGTCTGTTCGTAGGAAGCAGAATTACTGATTTAATAATGAGGTCTTGAGTTTGCTATTTTACTCATTTTGAACAATTCACAAGATTGCCAAAATAACCCTGCAGGTTGGCCCCTTTTCATATAGGACTTAAGAATGTATTGAACAACCCAGATCAACACACATCTAAATGGTCCTCAGAAGTTCTGTTACATACAGAAGAACTGGGCATGCCGTGCACATATTTCTCCTTAACTGACGCTGTTAAATGTTTCAGACCAATCTGAAGAGCCCACAGAGAAATGTTTTCCCTTCCACCACATAACTGAACTAACCCAGCTAAGTAAGAAGCATTGCCAGTTTGTATTTTACACGTAGGCTTAAAGAACACAGGGTAAGTGCTTCTGCGGATGAGAAGTTATAGTTCTTGCTTGGAATAATTTCAACTATAAAAGAAGCATTTCTTGTTAACATGTCCAGAAATAGTACTACATTTCATAAGTTAAAACAGACTCTATCAAGATTAGCTCTAGTGAACTCTAGCTTCTAATGAAGTTAGTTCCAAAATGAATTTATTCTGATAAAACTGATCATTTAAAGTAATAATTTACTCCATGAAAAGCACTAATAGGTAGTGAAATCCCAGAAGGTTCATCAATGAACCTTCATTCTCTGTACTCTTTTTTAACAAAGATGTAACTCAACAAATAAAATTGTGAAACATGGTGCAAAAAGGCACACATTAAAAATTCATTTTCATTTCAGTGCCAGTCCACGATCTAGATTTTACAAACAGTGATTTTGTCTGTGATAAAAATTAGGTCTTGGTCAAGACCTGATTTTTCTAGAATGGATGTTCAGCATTTCCTAAAAAAACAGGCCCATGTTTCCTAAGAAAATCTGCAATAGCAGTTCATACAGAAATCCCCAAACCACGTCCATTTATACGATCGGTCGGTAATTCTGCAGTACATACAAATGCAATACATACAACCTGCCAAGCTTACTCCTCCATGCTCCCCAGAAAGGAAACATTCAACAAGTGCGATACACAGGCTGTTCATTCACCACCAAACTCCTTTAAAGTTAGCAGGATTGTTTGTGAGATTGCACAAAGGTGAGGCTGTACTTTACAGGTTAGCAGAGCAGAATACTTAGGCATTTTTGCACCACCCAAAAAACCTTCTGAGAACTGAACTTTAAATTCTCAGTAAGAATTTCTTCCCTTGTGGGTTTGCTCTGCTAGGTGAGGTAAAAGTTTCTCTTCTTCTTCTCCCTCTTTGATTCAGGTTTGTTACTGAAAAACTAAACAAAATTGAGACCATATGCAGACAGAGCCATCCCAGCCAGGATTAAACCTGTGGATATGGCATTACGACATAGCACAGTCTGTAAATTTCTTTCTATTCCAAGATCAATTCCTCAAACATTCTTTGTTTTCTATGTCAATAATATTTTGAAGCATGTCATATGTACTGTAATACTGCAAGGAAATTAAATTACAAGAAATTGCAAAGAATGAGGGGGAAAAAAAAAGCAAAGGGGATGAGAACCTTTTCTGGTTAAAAAAAAAAAAAAAAAGAATGATAAACATTGCCAAGGAATGAGGTTTCCTTACCTGCAATGTGCTAACACGAAAAAGGTTTACAGCACTGCAGATTGCTGTTCCCTTGGAAACAAATCAGTTCAAAAACACTGCAAAGATTTAACATCACTATTAAAACTGAAATATTCCTAAAATATTTTCATTTGAATCTCTTAGGTTCCAATCCCGCAGGCCCCTTTCATGCATTACTTGGAATTAAATCATCTGATAAAAGGCAGTCAGACAGGTCTTTATCAAAAGCCTGGAAGTGGAGTAGAAAACAATATTTACAACTCTTATATTTACAACTCTTCTTCATCTTGAATTCTGATTTTAATATTAGAATCTTAAATCACGCCACGCTGAGCTTTCACTGCTTTCAGCAATGTAGTATCACATTTAGAATTTTCGTAGTTTACAAGTGTCCGCTTATGGTAACGCATGGAAATCAACCACTAGTGGAACAGAACCTCGGCTGCAGGCAGAGAGGCTGGTAATAGAACCTTTGGCATCGTGGCAGAAGAGTTTCCAAAGTTTGAAATCCTTCGCAGTCAGAGATGTCGCTTCATTGTATTAAAAAAGCAGAAATTTATTGCTAAACCTGAGCCCTGAATGCTCCAAACGTATTGAAATACTCACCCAAAGTAAATCAGAAGTAAGTGCAGTGCAGTCGGCGATGTGACTGTGGGTGAGCAGAACTACAGCCTGGCCGAGCCATGCCTGAAGGGAGGTTTCTGCAGGGAAGTGTCCCTGTGATAAAAATTAGGTCTTTGTCAAGACCTGATTTTTCTAGAATGGATTTTCAGCATTTCCTAAAAGTGTGCCTTACAGCACATCTCACTGCACTCCATAGACTCATGCTTTAAAATCTCTGACTAAAACCTGTAATTATGAACAATCAAATACCCCATCAAGCTGCATTTCTCTTGTGACTTATCTCAGTTACCAAAATATCAAAATGAGCTCTCAGGAATTTTAAGGAAAGAAAATATTCCTGTGGAGGACCCTCACAACAGAATACCCCAGACAGCTGAGATCCCGGATACACAAAAAAGCATGACTGTTCAATGCAATCCACGCTGCCTCGTACCTCTGCCACCTGTGGGACTGTGGCACACCACTCACAAGAGTCGCCTTCTCCTGACTGCTCCTAAACTGCGCACCCTGCTCTACAGTATGGGCTACCTCAAGGTAGGGCTGCTACACTCCACTTCCAAATATTCAGTGCATGTGGAAAGCATTGTAGAGCATTCAGGGTCCTGCAGGACCAAATGGAAAGATCTCACATCAGCTGTGTTTACGCTTTATGCATACAGATGGAAAAAAAGACAACTATTTAGTCATAAAGATCTTTTTACATTTGAGTATGTTGTTGCAAGGATTAACTGTACCTTTCTAAATTCTGTTATCTATGCTCATAGTATCAGCACCTGGTTTTTAATACACATCTTTACATGTTACAAAACAAATTACATTTCCTATTCGTAGTTTTTCTCTTTGCTTTCACTCTCTCGGTTACTTCTAATGAAGATTACGGGGGAAAAATAAATGTTCTTCAAGATGAACGCAAATCTGCACTTTCAGGACTCATAGCATCTAACATGGAACACATCCCAGACTGTCTGTATCTTTGCATATCATAAAGACAACATACTGAAAAAAACTTTTGAGCAGCACTAATGTGGCATTTGCAACACAACATCCATGCCCACGAGTTACAACCTCTCTTCAAGGTACAGCTTTGCACTACCTTACTACTCATTCATTTCGTGCCGTATGACCAGAGCAGACCCAAAATGACGCTTCAAAAATGTGATGTGCAAACTTATTGTCTGAGGAAGCTGAGAATCTCTCATCACACCAGTTCTGACCCTCATGGATAGCGTCACAAACTAAGAAAGGAAAACTCAAACATCAGAATCCAAAATAACGCCAAGCACTCACAGGAACACAAAATGATCTCTGTAAAATATTTATCTTATTTTGAAAACTCTACTTCTGAGTAAATCGTAAAGTATGTAGAACTATGCAATTTTATTGCTGTAAAGTTACAATCTGATGGTTCAAATAGTGTGTCTCAATGGAATCAAAGACACTAGAATTGTCATTTTGTCTACCCTGCATTAGTAACATCAAGCGATGCAGTAGAGGGAAAAAGAGCTAAAGCTTTCGGGCATAAAATCATTTCTTTGGGTTTGCAACAGATGCAGCAAGCTTCAAACTAGCTGTCTCTGGTTTAAACCTGAGGAAGGGCTTATTTACACAACAGTACGTCTCTTTTCTCCATGTCTGTCAGTTTGTTCCTTCTCTAAAACAGCTTCTCTCACAAAACCTGCTATACCCTGGTTATTACACGGCACTAGATTTGCAGGTGACTCATAAGATACAAGTGTGATGTGCCTTTTACTGAAACACTTCAGACTCATTAGTCTGTTTGGATAACAAAGAATGTCACAGTTTTTATTTAAATGTTCAGATTCACTACGAATCCAGCACTTCTTTAAAATATTTGACATCTTGAATAAATTTGGTTAAAAGAGAATGGAGCCTGATCTTGCATGACCAAGAATCTTCTGTGTTTGTTCTTGCTTTTTCTTGTACCATGAATAAAGCGTAGAGTAGAGTAGAGTAGAGTAGAGTAGAGTAGAGTAGAGTAGAGTAGAGTAGAGTAGAGTAGAGTAGAGTAGAGTAGAGTAGAGTAGAGCAGGATAGAATTTCCTTGCACTCTTCATGACCTGTGAAGGTAGTAAGCTGTCTTTTCAGAAAGAATTTGCTCCTTGAGAGGTTTGCCAATAAACTGGCTAACAAAGTTCTTGAACAGTGTTTGACAATTTTAAGACAGTCTCTGAATAAATATTGCTAAGAGCAATCATAGACCTGTGACCCAGACAACCCAATTTGTTAAGTCTCCCCATATCTCATAATTGGAAGACCCTGTTAGCAGACATCACTTAATTAGGCAGCTTATCTATTGAGAAAGTAACTGCCAACACTTAAAACGTGAACCTTTTCTGAGTCATTCCCTTCTCCAACTCCACATGAAAACTTTAAGGTAAAAAGTTCAATTTGTTCAAAAATAAAATAGAGCAGAAAAGCAGCTAATGTGGCTCGATACAACGTGATTAACAGACTCTTGGTTGGGACCGTCTGGGTTTGGCAGCGTCCTGACAGCCCTGAGTAAGACGTTAAAGCGATCAACACCTGACATCTGTTAGCAAGGAGGCATTCTGAGGTGAAGAGCAACTAAATCTAAAGAAATCAGGTACTTAGACCAGTTTAACTTTTTCATGAGGTGATATCCTTCCTGACACTGTAATCTTTCTTCCTGGAGTGATGCAAGACTTAAATAAAACAAAACAACTTGTAGCCCATCCCTCCCTCCCTCCCTCCCTATATGCAGTAATTATTTTTTAGGCAAAGAACAACAAAGAGCAATTTATCCTAGTTTAAAAAGGAATAAAATTAACTTCAGCACTAAATTTGTGCTAATTTCTAAACTGTGATTCTTAAAAGGAATTCCTTCAATGCTGCTCTGATAGCAACAAAAAAGCTACCTGAAAGAAAGTGGTGATTTTTCCTGACTATTGAGGCAAAGAATATTCAGAACAAAAAGTTGCATTTATCCGAGTTCTTAATGTGCAGCTACTGAAGCTTTGAAGGATGGTTAACAATAAGAAAGAAGAAAAGGCACATGTGAAAGATGAAGACCCAAAAAGTGGTAAATGAGTACTTTACTCTGTCTTTGCATTTTTAGTGTATTAAGGAAATGCTTTATTCAAAAAGTCCAGATTCAAAAAAGATTTTTGATCAGCTTATCAAGACCATAAACAGAGAAACAACTTTTTAAAGGGCTGCAGGAATAGAAATGATTTTATATTAGGTAACACTCATAAAACCCCAGTAAGTGCTCATCACGTTGTCATTAGGGCTTCTCACAAAGCTACTGAGTTATGTAAACAGCAGTACTAAAAATCACAGTTATCTGCACTGCAGAACAAAATAAAATAAAATAGTAAAAAGAAACCACGCCCCACATAATATAATGCTTTTACCAATGGCCAAACTCCTGACCACAAACAAAGATATAACAGCCATTTTCCTTTCCCTCTGCCAGTTACCTTTACACTTTTTTTCTTCTTTTTGATATTCCTGGGAACTTGACAGGACTTGAAAGTTTGCTTTTGTATGGGCTGGCTGGAAAACTGTGCTAGTCCAAGCTGAAGCATGTTGACACTGCTGACCATTCCTCTGGATACCATCACTTTTGGAGTGCCTTTTCCTAAACAAATCACTTTCCGCTATGCCCACTACATTCCACTTTTGATTTCTGTCAGGAGGGTGAATCAGTCTGTCCCATGACAGGAGGCCACTTTCTGGATGGTTGGCAAATACTGCCGGGCTACAAATCGTTGGCATTGCCAGAATCTTGCTCAGGTGTGGAGTTTTGGAAAGCAAGTGCTTCCCCAGCTCTCCTGCTGCCGCGGTACTCCCATCCACTTGACTGCACCGGAACGATGCAGAGCCTTTCAGCCATGCCCATTCAGCCACCATAGTTCCCCTCCGGTACAATTAAATATAAAACATTCCCAGCTGTGAAGCCTACACAAGCAGGCAGATCTACGTGGACAGGCTAACACTAGATGTAACTTTCACAACTCCGCATCCACAACATGGGCCCCTGGGCAAGTTACCACCAATTTATTGCCCTGCTCATATGATCATTTGAGGTCTTGTAGGTCGAGGCTGGTCGTGAACAATTTTCAGATACTTAAAACACAAAACATCAAGGATTCAGCCTTGTTTGACTTTGCTCTTATCGCAGGCTGACCTGAGGGACACTCTGTTACCTAAGTGTGACATTCTTATGTGGGCATGCTTAGCAGTTCCGCTTTTGCTACCTACTGCCTGTCTCTAGTTGTGGTCACACTGGAGTACCAGACACTAATTTTATCACAGGAGTTCAGACATGTGGGTCCAGGGTCAGTAAGAAAAGACACTAAGGCAGCACGATTTGACCTAGTTGGTCAAAATGCTTAGGTACATTTATTTATTCCTTCATACAGAAGAAATTGAGATACCACTAGCTGATATATCTGTAAAGCTAAATACAGCTCATTTTCTATTTTGGGGAAGCAAAATTAAATGCTACAGGAATGACACATTTAAAGAAATTATTTTATATTATATGCATCAAAATTCAAATTCAAAATAGCTTTCTAATTTGCATCTAGAAAACAGCAAATTCCAGTAATAACTGATATCCACTGTGGTTTTAATCATAGTAAGATTCTGCTATTTTATCGGACCTAAGATTTAATTTCACATACATTTCACTCCATAAAGTCATTCATATGCACTTTAGCAAGTTAAGTGCATGCTAAATCAGTTACTTCCTGATAAAAATGTTTAAAAATAACTTTGGATTTCAGTTACCAGACCTATCATACTATTGCTATTTCTGAAAGATTTGTCTTAAGGGTATTAAGTGGAACATTACTACGTAGGACATATTTAATTATGGTTACTATTAAATACTGGTATTCTGTATTAATCCCCGCTCACATATATAGTGTTCCTTAATATGCTGGTTAATTTAAGTGTAAATTCACACACATTTTTTTTTTTGTTGGGAGTGTAATCTCATCTGATATATTAAGTTTAAGGTCCGTTCCTTCCACCCACTGTATTGCAGTTGGACATCAATAGCATGAATTTGTCCAAGATACTATCCGGCATCACAGAGCACAGTGCATAACACATGGCCAGATAAGTACAGAATTTGACCACATCTACTTCTGGCTCTACAGATTTGATCTCAGTACAAACTTGTTTTTCTTAGCAAAATTAAAGACTGACTTTAAATGCAGGCAATATGGTAAGAGAATATCACTTGTAGGAGGATAACCAGATTTAGAATAGTGAATGCAACCCAGAAAGTAATAGGCAATTAAAAACAAATAAAACTAACATAACATACAACTTTTTTTTCCATAATGTTAACACTTATGTCTTCTAGACTCCTTAATAAGCTCAGACTAAGATGGAGAGATTGGATTATACTGGTAAGATCCTCCAGGAGCAGCACAGAACTTCCTGTAAGATCTGAATCTAATTTGGCCTTTTCACTCTTGGAGAGTGCATGGAGAAGAACCATGCACTGTAACTCACCTTTCCACAGGCGCTGGGCAACCTCAGATAAGGCGAGTAGCCAAGGGCCACTCTCCTCCTTCTTGTTTTCCATCACGTTCTACTTATCTGCCTGCAGAACAGACACTGAATCTTTATATAAATCTGGGAGACAAGCATGTGCAATACACATAAATACAGACAGTTCTATAATTCACGCATAAATAGATAATTCTATGCTTTGTCAGTTTCTCAAAAAGACCACTAACCTCGCATAATCCACTTTGATTAAAAAAAATCACTTCTATCCACCATTACTCAGTTCTTGCTATTGGTACTGGAAATAAGATCAGTGATTCATAATCCAGGCTGTTAAACCTTGTCAGGCAAAAATTCCTACACATCCTTTTCCTTGCTTTACCTTTCTTATTAAAGGCCATCTTTGCTGTCTTTTAGTCTGTATTATGAGGCTTTGCTTTACCTTTGATTTTAATTAAAAAACATACACTCATCACGATGGTAAATCTTTCCTAAGGATTCAGAGGATGTCACAAGAGGCTTACAGATATTTAAACACATCAAGGAACTCTAAAGCCCTATTTAACTTATAAAAGAAAATTAAAACATGTTTGCCAATTTCTGTGTTTGCAAAGTATCTCTGGGGTTTCTCAAAGAGACACATTTCAACTCTGAGAATAAAAGGATTCTATTACAGCTCCCATCATTCAGAATTTGCTCAGGCAGTTTCCCAAAAGCTAACCCAATTCAAGCAGCTTGTCCATTCTTTTCCTTTCAGTTCCCTCTGACATTTGTCTCACTATTTTGACTCCTATGTTAGCTACAGTTTATTTAATTTTACAAGCCTCTATTGTATTTCACAAATTCTCTCCAGTCATCAGGGACGTTCTACATGCAAGTCTAACTGGATGAAGAGTAAGCAGTAAGGAACTAGCACTGAGGGATCTCATATTTTGTCTCCTTTTCCTATACTTTTGTGATGCAGCAGATATGCATGTCCTAAATTACCACTCAGCTTATTAAAATGTTAAATTACAGTTTCACTACAGGACTACATTATTTATTCTACTACTTTTCTTTCTACATATCTTGCTTGATTTTGTCTGAAGTTGGGTTTTTTTGTTGTTTTTTTTGTTTTCCCAACAGAATGCAGTTTCAATCTCCCACATCTGATCCTGGTTTTGTGAGACCAAAACCTTTTATAAAGGATGATGATGTAATTTTGTATGAGCTCCCTAACTGCACGAGAAGCATCTCTCTCTCCCCCTCCAGCCTGTTTAAAATGGCCATAATCAAGGCCCAGCACAGCCTGCCGGGACTAAAACCACAAGATCTATTGCAGAGTGAAGAGGGACTAAGAAGAAGGGCCTAGAACTCTTCTTGTCAATGCAAGTAAAGGAATCATCAAATAATTTCAGAGAAAAGCAGCATATCGTAGCAATAATTGGCATCTGAGTAGTCAATAGTTCAAAAAACTTGCTCAAGATCCCATTGGTGTCTTTAAAGGTACGATTGTTTTACAGAAGAAGCGAAGTTTTAGCAGATGAAGGGCCTGCTGAGCTAAAATAAAAGTACAGGCAAGGAGAATTTCTCAGAAATTATTTACTACAGGCCAAGATAAAGACACGTTGTGGATGAATGGGAAAGTTGGCCTGTTCACAGCTAAGCTACGCAGTGTTGTTTGAATGTTGGTATATAATGGACTATGAAAACAGTGGAACAATTCACTTGTTTTCATCTCAAACAATTACATGCATTATTTTTTCAACTTCTCTGCTAGTATCTGTCAAAAGTTGTACAAGAAGAGAAACAAAAAAACCCTCTCCCTTCAGTACATCACTTTAACACATCTCTTTAGTACCTCTCCATTTAGCAGAGGAGGGAGTCACAGCACGTTTCTTCCACAAAGACAGTAAGTGGTCCAGCCAAGGGAGAGGGGAGTGTTTTTTGCAGGACTGATCTGTGTACCCACCCTGGACCTCCTCCCTGACAAAAACTCATGGTGCACAGCATAGGATGGAAAAGAAATGCCTGTTCCACGTGCTCACCAAAACAACCCCACAGGCAATGCAGTACATCTCCCTGATGTGCCCTGAGAGCTACACCTGTTCTTCCTAGCTCAGGGTCTGCCCTGTTGCACCCAAGGCTGACACTGGCATTACCCTTCTTGCTGTTTTGTAGCACAGAAGCTCTGGCTGACTGCTCCAGGCACTGATGGGGACAGCTGCCATGAGACCACACAGTCCCTGTTCCTCACAGGCCACACTGTCCCACTTTTTGGGGAGTGCAAACACTTCTTTTTCACCCTCAGCAACAGGCCAGAACCTAGCACCGACGCAAAAGGCAGATGAACAGTTCTGGGATGTCACAGCATTGCTGTTTAATACAAATACACTTCCTCTCACAACAAAAAGTTATTTTACATTCCAAAACTGCCCTCAGCTTGCCCTAAGCATTTCAGTTTGCAGATCATCAAAATAATAGCGGTAGGAGAATATACGAGCACTCTCTGAGTTGTCACTACCTTACCTGACTGGAAAACAACGGATTGACAAAGTGATTCTTATACAAAGGTTTACCTCTTCTCATACTTGAAGTTTAATGAAAACCAAACAGCAAGTGCAACAGCATGCTCACTGTTTTTTTTAAACATTGAAGTATACAAGCATCTAAGGACAGGGAAGTGGGTTGGCTTCAGGGGGATCAACTAAGGCAAATGTAATCAGGATTAGGACTAGGGGGTGCATAATAGGTTGACTGAGCAGCCTAGCTTTGTATGGACCCAGTCCAATAGCTCTAAATGATTTTTACTTAATGACTTAATACAAAAACAAAAAAGCTACAACTAAAGGACAACACTCCTCCAAGCAAAATTAAAACCAGGCTCATAAGGGATTCAGAGTTTCCCAACTTTTAAACTAGGTTCATGCCATTCCTGAATAAGAGGAAGGAGGGAGCCGGATTCTTGCGTATAAATACACAAACTATGCTTCCATACAATATGCTAAATAAAGTATTTGAGAACATGTGATATTTATCCTTTATTTTAACATGTAAGAATAAGACTTCCTATAAGAGAGAAGTGTGCAATGGGAGATAAAGGGCTCTAACCAGAAGGTGGAATTAGTGATGTCTACTGAAACCAGCAGGTGGTTTCAGTATTTTAGAAGTGTTTGTGTGTGTGTCTGTGCTTGGAGAAGTAAACAGTGCCAGGATTATTTAATCACATACTGTTACCCTGTTATTCCCTTTCACAGTGACAACATTATAAAATGTTTAAATACTAAATGCTAATATGAAATACTAATACTACCAAGTACTAAAAGATTTTAGAATATGGTTTTGAATATAAAGTGTATGTCAAATATTTTCAAACAATCTTTTGGACAAAGATTAAATCATCATGAAAGAACAGCCTATGAAAGAACAGGTATTGAAATAAATGTTGCAATGAGTTCTTAGTGTGTAAGAAAAGCTAATGTTAAGAAACTTGCACTGTGGAGTGTAAGAGCTCTACCCCAGTTCTTGGTGACGGCTATCACAATGAGCTCTCCAGTGTGAACCAGCGCAATCGCCTTTAACAAACACACTGAGTTTCTATTAATTATTAAAGTAATAGTAAGCATATACTTCTCAAGAACCTGGGCTTGATGCTACACTCAAATTTCTGACTATAAGAAAAAAGCCATCAGAGGAATGTGGTTGCCCTTCTGTAAACCAACCAGAGGCAGGTTCGGAGCACAAAGAAGCGGATTGTTCAGGGTTTTGGTAGGTAAGAGCTATTTGAAAGCCTCTCCCTGGAGAAATGAACAGGAGTTCTGTACCTGAATATGGAATCTCATGACAGCTACAGATACAATAAAAATACTGAAAGAAACAAATGACCAAAAGTATACAGGAAAAAGCAGTAAGATACTTGGATATACAATGGAACTGGAAAAGTGGCATTAAGCAATGCAGTCATATAGATGCTAAATGTATTTGGCCCTCTCATAGCTCTGTACCACACAAGAGAGGCACTATTTCTGGGAACAAGGTGCCTCAGAGCATGCCAGCACTGTTTGAACCACAGGGCTTGCCAGGGTGCTGGTCTCCAACAGCAGCCACACACGGATACCTGGGGCAGAGTAAGGACAAAACAACTGCATGGAAGCTCACACCAAGAGTCACCCAGCCTCCAACCAGCATTGGCCCAAAGGATTGCCTGAGTCCCTGCAGCCTATCTATATGCAGTAGCACCCAAGGGATCTCTCTGAAGTTCAGTCCAGTTTCCTCCTGTGTACACTCTGTCCATTCATTCTTTGGCAAGGAGTTCCAGTATGTCTCTTTTTCACACACAGAACCACCTCACTCTGTTTTGAACCAGGATTAATTCGATGTCAAAACAGAGAGAGATCCATCTCTCCAGGATTCACTTTGCAGACTGCCGCTTGTGTGAATATGGGAACATTTACAGATTACTACCCTCTTCATGTTACATTGAGTAATTATTTTATTCCCTGGGTTTCTACTAATTTCTTTATTGCCTGAGAAGGCAATTTACACAATTTACAGATTAACTATAAAATACCATAAAATATTTCTTTTGAAATGTATAAATTACAGTGGAACCATCTGGGAAACAAAGTTGCCCGTCAACTCACCACCACAGTTTTAGAAAATCTTGATACACTCAGCGCTGCTTTGACCGCAAGCCCTCAAATCACTTCACTGTCCCTCCTCACTGCCATCCTGAATTGTCCATTCCTGCCCACTGATGAACGGCCACTGTTTATTAAAAGCAAATCCTGGGAATATGTGCATATAATTGAAGCTCTTTGTTTTTCTTTAAAATGAAGAAATAGTTGAAGCTATCTTTATTCTAGAATTGCTTAAAGAGACTCTGTATCTTGAAATAGGATCTCCTGTTCAAGGACCATGGTTTGAGCAATGTTCAGGTAAAAAGAAAGGGACCAAAACTAGCAGTCTTGACAAATCTATGTTTTAGAAAGACAAAAAAAAACCAAGCCCACAAATAAATAAAGTTTGCCCAAATAATGCAATCAAAGACATCTTCAGAAAGAAAGACAAAGTGGGATGAGAGAATTCTTTAAAACCTGAAATAAACTGAAGCTTGGTAAAGGACCAAAATAAATGGTTTTCAGACAAGCGATCACATACATAACAAAGATCCGAAAGTCTGGCCTTCCTATTTTGAAGCTTGATTTCTTTAAACATTCCCTTAAATGCTCTTCTTTAATTATGTAAAATGCTGTAGCAAATCTGTTTTAAAGAACATCCGAAATGCATTTAGGGAATGTAATGTGTTTTTTTTAGCATGGAAATATCTGGCAAATGTCTGATTGAACAGTAGCTCCCCCATAGTTCCTGAACAGCTTTGCACTTGGTACAAAAGAAAAGTACAAATTCCTCTCTACATATCAGACCACATCTTGAGGAGAAGCAGTGTGAGCTCAGCTGTCTGACATACAATCAGAAGAGACAAACAGCAGTTTGTGGTCAGGCTTATGAAGAACGTAATACGTGAGGCTGCTGCTCCCATAGCAAGCACAGCAAAAGAGTATTTTATTTACAAGCTAGCGGAGAACACTTAGGAGAAAAAACAAAAACTTTTTAAAATAACTATATTCGTAGTTTGTTTCCTGAAAAATTAACAAGTATGTTTTATATCAATAACACTATTCATTCCCCCTAACTGATGGCAGCAGTGTCACACACAGCACTACACAAAATTTCAAAACATGCAAAATTTCAAACACTCAATAGTCTGCTCCCATCTGCAATAAATTCAGAAAGATGAGTTAACAAAAAAGAACCATCTCTGCTTTAAATACAATTGCTATAAAAGTGGACTAAGTATCCTGGTGAATTATTGAAAAACAGAAAAGGAAAAAACATCAGCGCTAACATAATGAAACGTACTTAAGAAAATGGCTAGCAGATGTTGCAGAGCTAAAATAAATACATTTGTTTTCTGTATTCACTGTGAAATTTAACCAGACCTGAATTATTTTGAAAAGTATGTGTATTTTTTCTGGAAAATATAGCAGATATCCAGGAGTTATAAGTACCAAACTTAAATACCTCGAGGAACACACAGAGGTAAGATCTTCACATGTTCCTAAAGAAAAGACATTCTTCAGAGAGCGTTCTTTTCCCCCTCACGATGAGAAAGAAAATCCTAGCACATTACCAGGGAATTGCATAAAACATTGAAACATTACAAAATGTTACACAGATAGACTACTTGCCTTTTGAAACTTTTGTATTTACATAGTACTTTTTAAAGCACATGAAACATTAAAGTTTAAAATGAAAAGAAAAGAAGTTAAAATTAAGCCAGAACGTCTGTAACCTAGAACTTACTAAGTGTGATATTTTTAACTGCATATTCAGAAATACGTTTCTAAGTAATAAGAGCCATCATGGAATGATTCATAGCTTCATGCAAAAACATCCCACAATATAAATCTTGTTAACCTTTCGAAAATCCCCAAAAGCTCATTACAAAGCTGCTGAATCCCAGTGTAACAAAACCTTATATTAAAGTATTTACTGTCCTTCTAAAAAGTCCATTACTTAAAAGAAATAATACACTTGAGTTAGTCGGATATTATCATGGTCTAGTGGAAAAGGAGTGTCAGAGAGTCTTTTAGGGTAAATTAAATTATCCTAGGAAAATCATACGGGTTCAGAAAAAAATTCATTTCTCAGCTGAGGTTACTCAATAAACTATTGTCCCTCTGAATTAACAACAAGTTTACAGGCTAATTAGCATTACTGTGAAAAGAAAAAATGAAGAAAACATGATACATTTCCTACTCTATTATTTCTCCCAGTTCTTGGAAACTACACACAACACCCTCGGAGGTACTGGTTTCAAACGGATTTGCTTGCATAAAAGCTGGTTAATTTTCTTCCCCAAATGAGCGACCTGTTACAAGAAATGCTGCATATTACATTCTGCCCATTGAAAACATGAATTTTTGACATTTAAGTTATATTCCCTAATGTAAGCACTTAATTTTATTATAATTCCTATCTTGATCTAACTTTGCAGTCACTACCAAACAGAACACTGTGAATATGTGAGAGCAGAAGTGCAATGCCTGGGCCTATTACAAAACAAAAACACACCCCAAGCAAAACCAGAGGCAAATCCCAACCTTAGTGAAGTCAGAGAAACAGGTACTGCAGACTTCACTTGGACCACTGTTGTGCTCTCTACATCCAAGTTTCATCTACCATAAAGACAAAATGAAAAAGATTTATGGTATTCTACAAATATAATTTTCTGATTTGTAGACCCTTGAATTCCTTCTTCAGATCTCATTCCCTTCTCAAGAGGGAGATCTGTCTCAGGGCTTGCTCTGCATCTCAGGAGAAAAAGGACAGAAAGCTGCCTTCAGTCATAAATTATTGCGAGTAAATAATGGTATCATAGCCACAAGTCTCGCTAGAGTGTTTGGACAGCAAGAACTTCATTATAAACAAACAGATACATGTATGTTTATTTGAAACTACTGTAACATACCAAAATTAAAATACTTCTTTAAAGCTTTTTAAATTTTCTATTCTACTGTGCAAACGTATAGAAGAAAGAATTGCAGTTATTGCTGAAACAAGACTGGCATTTTAAACACTTCTGTCTTTTTTTCCAGGTATTACTCCATGGACAGTAATTGTTTGTGTCAACTGTAAAGCTGCTGATGAACTCTGGGAGTGCTACTATCCAAGCAGGCATTTTCCAGTTACTTCCATCAAAAATAAAAATAAAAAATATTTTCATTCTCGAAATGCATTACTGATGTTAAAGAAAAGCATCAGGTTTGCTACTGCATCTATCATAAAAGACTACGAATACTTAAATCAGGTTTCAAAACAGGAAAGCTGAACTTGCAGATTTGCTTTGTTATATTTCTGTGTGTGACCATTTGTCTGAAAATTGTTTATTTTAGGGATGTACCAAGCTTCAGTTTACGAGAACAGAATGTCTCTGTCTCAGATTTAGTACTCAACTGCAAGACATGCATTATGTCCAGCTCTTCCCCCTGCCCAGGATAATCACTTTATCTCAGTGCTTGGCCATCATCTGAGTTATGTGTACATAAAATTTGTTAGGCAACTTTTGACACTCGGACCTGGCATCGCTGCAGAAGTGCACTGACAAGCATGGTGCTTACAAAGCCTGTGGGTCCCACTTTTCACTTGTCACTTCTAATATCATCGAGCGCACAATATTAGGGGCTCGTTAACTCCATCTGCATTTCTGTGTGAACTCTATTTTGATTGCATTCTATGAAAAAGCGAATACACTTTGGACTTCATTAATTCAGTATTTATCTTTCAGTTTATTTTCTGCATGAAAAAATATGTATTTGGTGCATTTTTTTTCTTTTTCATTTCATTCACTTTTAAGTAACCGCTTCTACACTTCTGAAATCCTTCCATGTTATCCATAACTTGAAATCCCCAAAACAATTTTGGAAAACTTAAACTCTGCCTTTATTTAAAGCTCTAAGCACATACAAATACAGACACATGCCAGAAAATAATCACACCAATAAATATTTTTAAAGTTGAGATGTCAAAATATGCAAAATATTTTTCCTATGGCCACTGCAGAAAAGAGTAAAGCTTGGCTTTATTACCAAGGGCGAAATTACACAATTTTCTGTCAGAAAATGTTCTGTGGATTGCACAAGAAACCAGAGGCTTTGGGGCAGTGCTTACAAGAGAAAAATTCTTATTGCAATAAAAAATGTAACATGGGCAGAGCAATTACCTGTCAAAACCCAGAATAATACAGCCCACTATTTTATGCAACTGGCTTCATTTGGGATGTGATTCTTCCCTCATATTCCAGTGACTCCGTGACAGAATGTAAGCTTTCATTTCATTCATTAGGAAAGGAGTCCTGTCTGGCTCTGGATGGTGGTATTTATGCAGTTTTTATAGCTTGAAAGCTTTTTATTACAACTACGTTTCTTTTCACATTCACACTCATGTAGGAAATTTTATTCGTATAATGAGAAACAGAAAATATAAACAGCTCATAATGAAAAGTGCTGGACATCTACAGCTGTACCAACAATGAACTTTTTTCTTTTTTCAGACCATGATTATTTTCGTTGCACGTATGTGTTCTAGCCACTCTTTTCTAATGAAATGCAGGCTCGTCCAATTAGTCTCCGTGTTTCTTCTGCGAGCTTAACAGAGCTGCCCTGCCACAGTGAAGCCCAGGGGACAGGTCTGGTCTGCTAGTGGGAATTCTCTGTAGAACCCCACCCCAAAGGAAGCTACACCTCAAGCAGGTGAGGTGAAGATAAAGCAGGTACACTGCATTTCCATCCCCATTTTTTGCCATCACACAGCACTAGATACTAACCACTCCCTCCAAAGCCATAGTGAAATTAAGCCCTGTAGTAAAAAGTCCGTAAAAACATACAACATGAGGCAGAAGAGAGTACGTGAGAGAACTGGCAAGACTGAGTTACATGTCAATGCTGTAAATTGTTCCTGAAATCGGTGTTTGCCAAATGAAATTGCCATGCCTAGAATGCTTGCGTAACACTCCAGTGGGCTCTGGGTAAGGATGCCAATTCCTTCCTGACCCTCACGTGGTGTGATGCTAACCCAGAGCCTGGTGCACCTACCAAGGGTCAGGTAATTTTATTCCACCAAATGCCTCAATGCCATCTACTTCCAACTTATACTAATCTATGCCTAAATTCTGGTTCAAACAACAGCAAAGCAGCCATAAAAACAGAAGTCAAATATCACATCTCTGCATGTTTTCAAATAATTCATTTTACGACGAAAGCATGCATTTAAACAATATTTTGTTTTTCCCCATAAATTTAACTCTCCATCTCATACCTAGGAACCAAAACTTGAAAGACCAACTCTGTCGATGAATAAAAGCTGTTACCATTTGCTGGTCAGTACAAAAGACTGGGAACAGAAAGGATATTCCATCTGCTCAGCCAGTAAAAATAAACTGTTCCTTGAGCATGACACCAGGAACTCAGTCTTGTTTGTTATGACTTTCTCTATGTGGCACATACTGCATTTTACAAACAGGCCTTAAAGGTCCCATTTATGCATATTTCAAGAGACAAATGCCATTGACAAACAGTATCAGCAGAATGCTTTTTTTTCTCATGCAAATATTAAAATATATTCCGAAAGTTTGAACCTGTCTGTACGATCTTCATATAATAACTACATCTTTGCAGACATCCTGTTCTTGGATTAGAATACGTGAATTCTGATAACACAGCCTTCCAATATTTTGCAACTGACTGATAAGATGGTGAAGGGGACTTAAAACGGTTAATAGTTATTTCACTCTGGATCTTCTGCCCACCTGCAGACCTGGTCAATTATTATCTAAAGAGAATTTTGTAATCTGTGTAAAATGAATCCGACTGTCTCACTTTGAATGTCAGAGGATATATTGATGTTACAAAATAACTTAAGCCAACATAGTCAGCAGTACTGCCATTGTACTAGAAGTTTCAGCAGAAAAGTTGAAGTTCAAATGTGTATTTACAACAAAATAAAACTTGGCTTCTGAAGGAAAACCAAGGAGGGTGAGAGTTACAGGGAAAAGATGTTGAGGAAGATTACCATGTGTCCCACAGCTCTGCTCTGGGTCGAGGAAAATCTTAAATTCCCAGCATTCCCAGCAATGCATTCAGAACTTGTGAAGCACTATTTTGCAGTAAATATTGAAAAATAACCACTCCAGCAAAGCAAGAAATATCACATAGATGCTCCTATGGAATATGATTACCTGACATACTGCTGGGAGTTATAGATATGTAATCATTCTTGTTCTTCTTCTGTCACCACTGTCACCTGACAAGAAAAAGAAAAAAATCCCACATGTAACACATCCATAAATGCAAATCTGTACAACACCATTAACATTCAACAGCATGGAATATTTTCGATCTTGAATACCATGGTCCATGTTTCCTGGCTTAACACATTCTATTAAATTCAATGCACCCTGCTGAACCGTGTGATGCAATGAATGCCAGTCTGGGGTGCAAAGCCCAGCGGACTGGAGGAGCTGTGGATAACAGCGCTTTGGAAGCAAGGTCAAAAAGCTGACAGCTGCAGGAAAAAAAAAAAAGCTTCTGCCCACTTTGTGGAACCCTTTCCCCTAATTTTTTGTAGAAGTTCCTTTAGGATTAATATGTAACTTCAGAACACAATATTTTCTTCTCCAGTTTCTAATGATACATGCAGACCATTTTCAGGTTCAGTAACAACAGAGGATTCAAAGGAATTAGAAATTGTCTGCCTACAGTTACACTGATTCTTCTTCAATCATTTGAAACACAGAAGTCCATCAACTTGTACAAAGTTTTGAGACACACATTAGTCATTTTACTCGTCTGGCAGAAAGACAGCTTACACACACTTGTAACCTTCTAAAAATTGTATCTTTTATTAAAGAGAGAATAGCAACTGTGAGAACCTCAATTTGGTATCTGAAAGTCATGGCTTTAATATTTAGATTTTCTCCTCCTTTCCTATGTGCACTCATATATACTGACAGTAACACAGTAACTATGCTCCTTTTCTGTTGGGCAGCAAAGACTAAAACAACCCTATTCTGTATCAGGAGAGCAATTCACAGACAGCAGCCACTGTGTCTGCGTTCAGCAGAGCCAGCGCTGACTCCAGCCACGCCGCCTCTCAAACAGAGGCTGCATGGGCAGCGTGCCCTCCTTTGGGCAGCTCGGCCCCGGCGGGCAGCCCCAATAGGATTCCTGCTGGCCCTGTAGCGTTAGGACAGACGATCCAAGCGCCCCAGAGACAACCTCCAGGCACTACTCCAGAACAGAGACAGGATCTCCTCAGATTTTTTAACCAAGAAATCCTGCACCTACAACTGACCCTGCTAATGCCAGTGTAAAACTAGCACGGGATCAGTCAGCACCTTTGGATCACCAAGGAAGAAGCATCTTTCTGTGTTGGCATAGGAGTGACATCTTATAGGGGAAGCAGAATCCCCCTCTGATTTCCCTGATCAGTACTTTAACAATCTGCTTTTGTCTTCGTTGATGTCTCTCTATATTCAGCTTCGCTGCCCAGCCCACGTTTCCTCTCAGCCACTACTCTCTTCACAGCAGGAGTGCTTCCCTGCCCTTGAAATGCTCCTCCACCAACAGCTGGCTGAAAGGACATCAGGTGCACCTGCTCTGTTTAGGCACAGACTACGAAACCAGAATTAGAAAGCCGGTGGACGGCAGCGATCGCATGTACCATATAATTAATGTATCTGGGACGCAGCCTGCCAGCTTCACCCCAGCTCATCGGCCCCCTCCTGCGCAGCCAGAAAACCCTCCCGGCCGCTCCTCGGACCCCCGAGGCGCCACAACCGCTCCTCAAGAGCCCCACGAAACGGAGGAGGGACGCCCTCGCTGCGCTTTGCGGGCTCGAGGCGCGACCCACACAGCCTCTGCCGCTCGCACCCCAGGCTACTCCCGCCTCGCTACTCGAGGTGGAGGAAAGCCAGAGCACAGGAAAGGCCGGGAGGCATCCCCCGCGAGGCCAGGCGACGGGAAGAACCGGGTCCCGCCGGGCTGCCCTGCCCACAGCGGCCTGCCAGCCCTCAGCCCCGGCTCCCCCGGAGCCGGCCCGGCCCCGCGGCGCAGTACTGCGGCGCCCCCTGGCGGCCGCAAGGAGCAGCCCGCTGGCTGCTGAATCACCAGACACCCTGAATGAACAGCTGTTATCTCCTCCATAATGTATTCCCTATCTCTGCCATCTCTTTGTGCTTCATTACGTGAATCGGGCAGATCTGGTAAATCTTCAAGCTAAATTAATTGCTACTCCAAGATTCAGCATTGCTTCATGATTTGAAAACCAAATCAAACAATAAAACAAATATAAAATCCACAAACCTTAACGTTTACTCTATTTGTGAAGCAAGCACAAAGTGAAACCCACCAAAAGTTTTACAGCAGAAAATGGTAAAATATCATTTTACCGCACACACACTGTAATGAATTTTTATCTCCTTGTCTTTTCTTCCAAGCAGATCACTTAAGGCGCTGTCTGGGCTCCTCTCAGAAAGACAGCATCCCTTAAACTCTCAGGGGAAAAGCAAATACTCTGCTTGATATTTACCATGTACCAACAAGACCACCAGAGGCAACAAAACAAGAGTTCTCTTTTGCTACTGACATCCTGTGGAACTTTGTAATCCTTTATGGTCTGTCAATCAAAAGAGTAATGAGGATAGGAATTTAGCTTGGGCCTCCAATTATAATCAGACTCTGCCCCATCCCATGTCATGGGACCCCAGGAACCTCAACAATAAACCATTTCCCAGAAATTAATTGTGGTTTGGTGACTCACTGACACATAAGCACTCTTGAAGTAAACAATTGAGTGTTTTAAATAAGAATTCTGCCCCTCCTGTAAATAATTAGTCACTAATCCTAAAATTATTGGTTTTGCACCAATCTACTAAAAAAGAGGAAAAAGGAGAAATATAAAATTCCTCAATGAATTTTGTATGAAGAGAAAAATTCTTGCCATCCGGGGAGTTTTGCCATTTTCCCTCACAAGACCAGGGTTTGGCCTGGAGGCAGCTGTTGCTTGTGTAAGAAATCTAATTACAAAACAACTGTAGGAAAAGACAGTCCTTTGTTTCAAGCTCTATACCAAATGTATTTTGCTTTGGCACAGTCTTCCTGCATCCAATGGCTCAAAATGGAGAGCGCAGACCATCCTTTTCCTCCTCCCTATCTGCACCTAAAACGGGAGTCCAGAGGCGCAGGTCGTGGTGCTGCTGTGTGAATCCAGCAGCACCCAGGGCAAGGAGATCTCCATGTGGTCCATTCAGCAACTGCTGTTAGCAAACGAGCCCATTTACAATACCTGCTTTGTACCTGAGGGTGATTTTAATAAGCTTTGCAAATGCATTGGAAATGCTTTCAAAAGTATGCTTTCATCCTGCACTTTATATGCCAGAAGTAACTTCCTGTTTTTCCTTTGAAGGAATGTGGCACATCAGTTGCAAAATTATTATTTATTGTCTATTGCTTATTATTAAAGTATTTATCCGTCCTGGTATCCAAAACCTGGGCTGCCTTCTGAGGGCCCAGCCCCGTGTGCTGCCGTACATGAGCAGCAGGAGCAGGTGGGATCTGCACCAGTGGCAGCGGTTGCCCCTTGCAGGCATCCATGTGAAAGGTGGTGGTGGAAATGAGATTCTTGTTCAGAGTCCGCAGCTACAATGTCTGTGACTGGACCCGACTGGAAGGAGGTGGATGAGTCACCGGCGAGGCCTCTGCTGCATCAGGCCAATAACTCCTGGGAGTCTTTGCAGACTTTGCAGATTAAGTTTCCCTCTTGCCAGAAGTGACACAACTTTCATGTTGCAGCTTTGCTACCATCAGAGCAATGCTCGTTAGATTACCTTTGATGTGCCAAGCACTCGCCTGCTCACAAGGAGCTAGCCAAGGCCTCGTGGCTCTGAGTCACGGGCCCTGAGCACACAGGAGAGCTCCAGAGGTCACCTCAGCACCCGTGGGCTCCCAGCCAGAAGCGGGGCAGCACGCTTGTCAGCGTGCTCTGCTCCATCCCTGGAGCTCAGCCCTGGTTTTCTTCTCCTTTAACAAGGCAGCCCTCACGTTCACAATGGATACCTCAAATCAAAGTAGCAAGGCGACCATTCTGCTCTTAAACCAAGTTATGCTTCAGCCCCATACTAGGAGGAGAACGTTCCTATTTTGCACAAAAGAGACCCATCTTCGGGATCTTCATCTCCTCTGGCCTGAAGAGGTCATACTTGGAATTAATTCTCAGGCTTCAGTCTCCAATTCAGCAACAGCGTTGAGCTGTATTGCCAATTGTTGCACTTACGTTCTTTGCCTATAATGAAAGGTGATTAACCAGTTAACACTAATCACTGTGGTTAAGCATTTTCCCACTCTCACCAAGCACCTCCTCCTCCATACAAACACATTGCCTTAACAGTGAGCGCATAACAGGGCTGCGCTGCTCTGGGATTGAGGGTGTTTGCATCCTTACCACATCACTTCAGATGGAGATGGAGGCCCCCACGCTCTGCTAGGCCATTGGTATGGTAATGGTGTGGTTTGAATCCTGGACTCTGTGCACATCACAAGCTATGTGCTGCTTGGCAAAACTCAGACCTCCTTTCCATGCAACCCTTTCCACTTCACCAAAGCCATACAGGGAGACCAGCACTGTTTCTGTCTATCTCTTGCCAAGGCAGGTGAAACCAACAGCTAGAAGAAGAGATTTTTGCGCCTCTCAGAAGCACTGACAAGCCACCCAACTCCTTGCTGTTAGCTGGACCATCCCTTGGTGTGCCTTTTAAAAGACAAAGGGAAGGCCATGGAGTGACATGGCACATCCACACAGGTCCCTCCTGTCCCTGTACCCATAGCACTCTGTATTTCTGACTCTTCCCAGAAGGTGAAGAACAAAGGTATAGACTGGGACAACAGAGAATATAAGCCCCAGGGCAATGAAATAGAACAGGGAAAGATGAAAGGGGTAGAAAAACCATGAGTGTTGAGGGAGTACTGACGTTACATAGGAGAACATGGGGTGTTTTTACACACAACAGTTAGAAGACTATGAGGAAATGGGAGATAGAGAGAGAAGCAAGGATTGTGAATATGGTAAACAGAAAGATAAACAGTGCCAACTGCAGGGAGAGAAAACAGTGCAGTGGAAGCGAGCACTACGTCCTTCTGGAGATTCATTTTTTTCAGAAAATATCTTCAATTCACTCTTGAACCTGGAAGTGACACTGGAAGTTTAAGTTGCAGAAGATTACAAGCAGTTGAATTTCCTCCAAAGGTTAAAATAAATAAATAAATAATAATTAAAAAAATCAAATATAGATGTTAATTTCTGTTACGTTCATCTCTTGATGTTTTGGAATTCAGTTCATGAATGCATGAGGCAGCACTGGCGTGGCACCTGAGGGCAATGGGTTGATCACACAGACACAAGACCAGGCCTTACTTTTGGGAAAAACTGCGAGAAAACCAGCCAGCAAGCAGAGAACAAAACTCTTGCTAAACTTCAAACATCTAAGTAATAATATGAGTAATGGCCAAAGGCAGTAAGCAGTCAACATCTTGGGATTTATCATCCTGACCTGCATGAGGATGTGACACAGGACGTCACAGCCCACATGGGGACATGCCCTCGCACCTCCTAGGAGAAACTCCACTTCAGTGAGCCCTGCCCTGAGCATGGTCACCTCCATACTGCTCCTAGCCTTTGGCTTTTCAACATGTGCTTCCACATGGCCTTTCCAAGCAGCAGCCCCTGCAGGTCTGCAGCACACTCGGGAAGCACAGAGGAAAGCTCCAGCCCCATAGGAGCGAGTGTGATGGGATGCCATCCCTCCTGTTCTGCTCTGGCACAGGTTGTGGCTCTCCTGTGCTCCTTGGGGACTATCTTGGCTTTGTAACGGTGACTTACTGGATGTGCCATCTGTACTTTTTGTTCTGCAAACTCCTTCCGTAAAAACCGTTTTCACTTTGACTTTGTATTCAGTGAAAAATTGGAACTAGCAATGCCACCTCAGAGAAAGCGATCAGGTAGCCTTTAGATGTGCTGGTACCATGTTGAACTTCTAAATTTAGCAGGAAAGAAAAAAATAGTAATTTTGGAGCATATTCATACAGATAATTGTGTACTAATACATGTTTTGGCGGAGACTGTACTAGGCCATGAGTTGCAGTACATGACACATATATAATGAGCAAGCTGTATAAAATAGACTGAACAACTGTGCATCACATAGAAAATAAAAATCAACATAGTTTGAGATACATTTAATGAAAAGCCCCCCTCAGAACTGGGTTGTAGGCACAATCCCAGAAGCAGGCTGACTCATGCTTTTTATTGCTAGCTTAGTTCAACCCACAAGGACATAAAGTGCTATGAATTACAAAATCAAA
Organism: Penelope pileata; assembly: GCA_013396635.1. Lineage (NCBI taxonomy): Eukaryota > Metazoa > Chordata > Aves > Galliformes > Cracidae > Penelope > Penelope pileata. The sequence continues at coordinate 584,946 of WBMW01001482.1, read as the reverse complement.
AATGAAGTATATTATCCATATAAACATTTGCAGTCTATCCTGAAATGCTTCACCAAAAAGGCAAGGAGCTACTGAGTTTTCTGATATGAACATTCAATAGTTCTGTGTAATCCTTTTCTTCTCACACAGACCCATGACTCTGATTTCCTACCTTTCAGGCTCAGAATTTCCTGTTTTAATTTGCTTCTTGAACAGCCCAAGCACCAACAAGTCAAGATTACAAAAGCTCTGCATCAGTCAGGATCAGACCATAACACGATATGTGCTCAGCGCTGGGCAACTATTTTACAGCATAAAAGCCAGAAAATTACTACATGCAGACCATGAGCCTGGTAAGTTATAATTGTAAGCTCAGTGTTTTACAGGTTTCTGAAAGCTCTTGGGCTTCACTGAGCAGAACTGCAGGATGAACAATGTTAATTCAGATGGATGAAATCCATCCTGTAGCAGAGCACCGGTGGGAGCCCCATTCTGGCAGAGGCTTTGCAGGATGGGCTGAGTGGTAAAGTCATTGTGCTGAACACTACCTACAGGGAATGGAGGTGTCCCACAGCATCACAGAATGCAGTACTGCAGGAAAAAGTCATTTGTATAGTTCCATCAGAACTCTGTCCTGTTGTTTTTAGGTAAATGTATCCTCTTATAAACTAAAAGAAAATTCAATGATTATTTTTATCTTGGTCAAAAAGAAGAGGCTGCAGAATGGTGTCAGCACCCCCGCAGCAGTCAGCCCACAGCAGAAAAGCAGTCTCATAAGAGAGCCATCAAAACACATCATCAGAACCACGCAAGCAAGATTGCAGCATTACCTGTAACCACCTGGACATCAAGCAGGAAATAGTGTAAGCAACGCTTCTTTCACCTTTCTGTTTATAGAAGTGAAACGCTATATGACACACAGAGTTTCTCCTGTAATTGACGGTCACTGTGTGGAGCTGCTGACTGCCCCTACAACGCCTACGCCCTCAGAAATCTGTGGATATTCTGCTTAAGACCACATCAGAGCAGTGGGTGCAGCCGCCCCTTTGCTTTGCATCAAGCCCACGCAGCGATGTCGGCAATCTCACTCCCCAGCACGTCGCTTTGGCCTGCTGCATGTGTACACAGGAGGGCATACGAGCAGCACAGACGTGGCAGCAGCTCTCCAGCCACTGGGTTGATAACTGGTGCTCTCCTAGAACTTAGCTCTTGTCGCAGGCCTATCTCCTGTGGGGCTATCAGCAATCAAGCAGCTTTGCAAGCTGCATGAACGCCTTTCTATGGCACATTCCTTGCGTGGGGCTTCTTAACATGAAGTGGTGCAGTGAAAGCTGTAACACATCTGCAAGAGCTGATCTGTACGCTGTAGAGACGTTTATCGTCAGAGACTCAGCCTCAATTCAGAAAGACCTCTACAAACTTGCACAAATATCCAACTGAGCAAGGATGCTGGAGGGCCACTGATGACAGAAAAGCAAAAGGGATTGCATAAAAGGTCTCATATTTAAGTGATTATTCCTGTGTTTTTTGAAGTGCCTCAGAGACACTTCATGGCTTATGTGTTTGCTGTCCTGCATATGGGAGTTTCATTCAGACAACAGCTTTGACGTAAAGCTTTTCTTGTTTTTCTGTTTTGTTCTGTCTACTCAGGAAATATTAGCTCCCAGAGAAATTTCAACAAGGGACAGTTTATCTTTGATGCTAATTTCATTTATTACTGATTTGGAAATGTGTACTACACTGCTGTCTTAAGTTACCCAGCAAATCTCTACAACTGATTAACTGAAGAGAAGCCCAAAGATACGAAGTTTTAAAGACTTTTATTGAAAGACTTGAACTGTTTGAAGACTTTTTGTGGATTTTCCACCATCAACATGATGAGGATTAAGAAAAATAATGTTTTCTAAATGTCAGGAGGGGAGGTACCTCGATGAATCTTAACTAAAACAAATTTTGTTAATGCATCATATATGTACTGTGCCTAAAAACCAAAATAATAATAAAAAAATCAGTGAAGCAGAAATGACTATATTGCAAACTACAAATGTCACTCTCCTGACTGGGGATAAACATTTCCCTAAAGACTGATACTGGCATTTGTCTGAACTATTTCAGGGATTCAGATACGAACTGTAGAAGTAATGCAGCTTTAGGCTTTCAGTTTTTCTGATCCAGAGCTTTAGAGGGTCCTTGGTTTCAAAAAGAAATTCTGAATACTGAAAGAATCATCACCTATATTGCAATCCTTGAGTTAGTGTGCAAATATACAAAACTTAACAGAAGCCCTTGGAAAAGGAATGAGAGGCACAGTTCCAGTTACAGATTTAGCCCCGTGGGGTTTGCATATTGCACTACCTGATAAGTTTCCAAACCTGAATCCATTTGTCCTAAAAACTGATAGCCAAATTGCAAAACCATTGAATCCTGAAACGTTCAACATGGATTCCAGGCCTGAAATGCATGGCTTGAATTCAATTATAACTGGGGGAGAACTATAAAGAAGCTTATTTCCAACAAAATCAAGGTAACAGATGAGAACAAGAAGTTAGCTGTTTTCTGAGATGCATATCCCTAACTAGCAAAGCCTAGGCTAGGGGGACAAGGACAAACTAACAATCTACCCAGATCACTTCTCAATTTCTGAAGTCAAACTGGTCATCCTGGAGTGCTCATCTGCCACTGCAGAAGCAGCTCAAACGAAATGGGCATCAGACAGAAGGTGAAAGTACGCTCTGCACCTGAAGAGGACAGTGCATCTCTGGGTGTGAGCGCTCAGGCCCAAGCAGTAAGGCATGTCAGAGACACAAAGAAGTATCAATTACAAAAAAAGAGGGACAGACAAGTACAGTTAAAAGATTGAGGGCTGGACCGATGTATCAGTTCGGAGTTAACTACAGCTTGGCTAAGTGGCAGGAGAGCGAGCACACGATAACCCTGTTCAAAAGACAGCAAGAGATGATGGAAGAATGCGACTTATGGGAAATTCAGTTAATTTATGCTAACGGTTGCTGGTGGACATGTAATTAGGTTAGAGGGCAGCTATATTTAAAAAGTATTCCTGCCTGGTTTTAATTGATATTTTGAAATAGAGAAGACCGTATTGCTATTTCTGAGGTTTACCCAAAGCTTATTTTTCAAAAGAAAAATGCCATGACTTCAGTAACAATTAGACTCAAGTTGGAGAAACCTTTCTGCAAACATTCCCTCTGAAATTTCAAAATACAAAGCATATGTTTTATACACACACAGATATATTTATAATTATTACAGATAAATAAAGAGTTTCAAGTTACCTGGCAATAAGCTGGTGGTCACAAAATATGACTGTTTTAAAACTATCTAAATGCCCATTTGCTTATGGTTTTGGGCAGAACAGAGTCATGGAGAGAAAGAATAATACTTGTGAAAATGAAGTAAAAGCTTCTATTTTGCTGATTTTAACAGAAAACTGCTTGCAGCCTCTATAACAGGGTGCAGCATTGCATGAAGTTAACTGATTTCAGCTGAGGATTTTCACAGGTCAGAAGTTACCCTGTTCAAAGTCCCGTCCCTTTTCATCATCACTTTTAGAGAACAAACACGTTATGGCACCCTCCCAACTAAATATTTCACTCATTTAATTCAGGCAGAGTTCCCTACGAGGTGTGCTCTGAACTCCACCACTCTTCATCCTATTTTTACTGACCTCACTGGGTCCTCAGTGTGGACAGCAGGGCTATTCCTGCCACTTCGCCCCTGCAGAAGCATATGTCCTAGCACCAAGCAGAAGCACGGTGGATGCAAACCTATTTTCGGGTGCAGGCTGGAAACAAATCACCCAGCCTCAGAGATCACAATGGCCTTTCAGTGTATCTGATAAAACAGCAGTATTTTTTTTTTTAAGCCTATCTTCATGTTTGCTGCCTCACTTACAGCTAACAATGGTAGAATCAGACCCAGAAACTAAAAGAAAAAGTTTAATTGCTGATGATTTCACTATCTGTCCCAAGCAGACAACAAAAGTCCACAACCTTTTAACCTTTTCCATCCTATTTGCTAATTACTTATTTTGCAATTAACCCATTATGCATCTGTCATTGTATTTTAAATTAAATCACTTTAATTGCCAGTAAGTAGGGTCTATTTAGTTCCTGGTACAGTTGCACAGGGTCATGAATGGGGAGCTGTTGAAACAGAGTTACAGGTGGCTCTCTGCAAAACTGCTGAAGTTGCTTAAGATAAAGACGAGTTAAGCCGCTTTCCTTAGGTGATTTGATTTTAATGTCTAATGGCATATTTCTAATTCTAATGGAGAAAAGTTGACTGCAAATACAAGAGACACTTTTTATTCCTTGTACATACATTACACTGGTTTTTTGTTTTTTTTTTTGTTTTTTTTTTTGAAGGAAAAAAGGCAAAAGAAAGCAAAATATGATTCATTATAACTCTTTTTAGTATTTAAATCCCCACATGCCAACGAAAGGCACTACAGAGTGCATGCAGTATGCTCTGTAGCACGGCAGTACAAATGAGTAAGGTCAGTCTTCCCTTCAATGCTAATCAAAGTCAAGAATCTAACACTGATGCCTTGTACGTGAGACTATATTTCCAGCAAGAAACAAATCCACACCTCTGCTAAGCAACCATTTGTTTGACCCGTACTTACATTTAGGTAAATTAAGTCCACACATATGAAAGCTGGCAGATTTAGTAAGCTCCACATCCCAAGTAGACTTTGTTCTGAGAATTCATTAACAATACTAGAATCCAAGATTAGCCTAGATGTTAAACATTTGCCCACTCCTACCAGGATAAAGTGCATGAAACAGAGTATGACCTACATAACCCTTCCAAGAGGCAATCTCTGTCCAGCGAGGAAGCTGCAATTAAACTTTTCAGCCTGCTAGGTCATCTCTGAATTTTTACCACTGACTAAAGGCTCTCATAACACAGAGCTTGCCCGAGAGGTTCTGGTATATGTGCAGCATTTTGCTGCTGCCAGATTTGTACTGCTGCATCCATCCTGATGAGCAGCTCCCCACCTCCAGGGGCAGCACATAGGGGGCTTGCCTTGTCAAGCCCTTTGTCTCATCGCTGTGCCGTACTTCAGCAGAGCAACCCATCTTGGCATTCCCACAGCTAGCGCTGCAAGACCAGACCTACAGGTGCAGGGGAAGAAGAGTTACAGCACAACGATGCAAAGGGGAATGGGAAGCAAAGCGATGACTTCGAGACTTCGAATGAGGAGCCTTTGGATAGCCTTCAAGGCATCACAGCTTGTCAGAGAGATGCCATCCAAAGCTCAACAAATGGATAAACTTGTTGCACAAGAGCCAAATGATAACATCAGAAAGCTTACAACTGATTAGAAAAGGGAAGTGGGGCCAAAGATGCATCCATGGAATTAAATTACAACTTAGATATTCCTGACAGCTCTGTTCTGAGTACGCTTAATATTACATGACCCACCTTAAGACGATGAGGAGGCATTCTAGAAGCTCAGACCGATACAGAAAACCCAAGCTAGCAGAAGACAACAACTTGAGAAGCAGACAGCTCTGAGGGTGGCCTGTGCGTAGATGCACAGAGAGACTCATGCTGGAGACAACCCAAAAACAAGCCCAAGCCTCTGGGAGAAGGGCAGGGAAAGAATGAGGTGGGGGAAATGCAGTTGTAAAGTCATATTCTGCACCACTTGCTTTGCTTGAGATTTGAGGTTTGCAGCTCTCTGCTTTTCCTGGTTTGCCAGTTGTTGGCTTGGTACCCTCAAATCTTTCCAGTTTCACTGTCACCTGCATTCAACCCTACCAGAGGTAACGTATTGTGACCTCTGGCACTTTTTATCAAAGCAGTAATGTTAGGTTTCCCCAAAGGGTAGGGGCAGATATGTATGGAAACAGCATCCTCCCAGTGTTGTGAGCAATACCCTGGTATGAATAGACGCGTATTCCCCAGGGAACACACCAAAAATTAAATGGGAGAAATCTCATCTCCCCACTTCATTAAGCTTATTAAATTGTTAATACTACACTGCCCCAGTGCTTCATGATGGCTATATGGCTGAGGTCGCATCAGGGTATCAACCTGAGTTTCTCTGCTCTCCTGAGTTATGGACTATGCTTTTCTTTTAAAGCACAGTTCCCTCTTCTCTCCCCTCCCTCCCTGGCTGCCTTTTTCTCCTGCTTTCGATTTTGCCCTCATCTCTCTGTTCCAGTTTCCAGCTGTGTTTGTATGGATGTGTAACAGGAAAACTGCAAGCTGCATCTCTTTCCAAAGGAAATCAGATCTATGGGCTTTCTGGCCCATTTCAACACCAAACGTTGAAGTCACAGCCCTAATTATTTGATCTTTGTCTGCTGCTCTTGTGTATCTGCCATTTGAAGAACAAATCCTCAATGAACATAGATGCTACAAGGAACAGTCACCATTAGAAGAAAAATCCTTTTTATAATACCGAACACAGATAACTTTCAAAGGTTAGCAGGAAGACAGCGAATCTGACCTGGTACGGAGCCCTGGGAGCCAGGCAGCAATAAAACGGGGTGTGTGCCCAGCAGGGCAGCACATCGGACAGATTAAAAAGAAACTAATATAGAGTTTTCTGTTACAAAGATCTACATAAACGTATTGCACAAGACATGATGGAAATTGCTGCTTTTTTAGTGGATTTAATTCTTCCTTTTAGTGTCATCTCTGTTTAACAAACATGCAGTTTGACTTTAGCCAGGCACTGAGAGATAGCTTTTATGCCACTTGTCTCAGAAGGAGATGCAGAATGGGATGTCATCCTTGCACTGCTGATAGCCAGCCTTCCCCTGATTTATCTCAGCAGCATCACATGGATATTGAAAAGGACAGCGGAAATGCATGATCCCACAAGTGATATGGCTGATGGGAAGCATGTGGAATATCTGGAACCACACTAAAAAAAGTTATCAGAGACATCCTTTCCCTTTCCACAATGTCATGAGCAGCAAAATATTGAAAGTGCCAAAAACGATGCAGCAAAGTAAATTAAGGATGTAGACATCCAACATCCTCCCATCCTGTGTTGGGAAGAAGCTAATCTATCAGAACAATTTTAGAGCTAATCAGTTTCATAATTATTAATATGTGGATCTAATCTACATTCAATTCTATCCAAATTACTTTGTGCTGAAAGAACAAGTTCTGTGTAATGAAGAGAAACAAACAAAGCTCAGAGAAAAATAATTAAAGCTGGGAGTTGGAATCGGAATTGGAGGCAGCACAGATTCATGTTCTGTGTTGAAAATTTATTCTTACAGTAACCCAGCTTCCTCATCCATAGGTGGAGATGATAATACTCACCTAAGTTCCAAGAGTATGCCACTAAGATCTACAGATAAACTGTCAGAATTGCTATTATTAATACTATTTATACTTGGCATGCATTTTTTAATTTTTATTCTTCTAAACTTCAAAGCAGTTTCATAGATTGCATTTGCGGTGTCTTGTTTTGGGGATTGCTTTGATAGATTTCAGAAAAGTTATTTATTTACTACATTTGGATGTATCTTTTGCCATTGACTTCAATTCTATTTTGCAGCTTATTAGTTTTATGGGATTTTGTTCTCTTTATGATGTGGGAACACAGTAGCACAGTGATTCAATGAACACCAGTTTTTACCAACCAGCCAGATTTAACAGGCTATTTCTTGTTGTATCCTATAAACACAATGAGCAGCCAATCTGATATTCAATGATGCAAACCATAAGCAGAGGTACTGTTTTGTGCCAAGATACAATATGTGGTGATTGCAAAAGCTTATAGAGAAATTTCGTTGAGGAAAAAAAAGAATACAGTATGGAGTTTCTGAGTTGTTCTTTTGTGGGAAGCAAAACCAACTATCTTTAGTATAAGAAACAGATAAATAGATTAATTAGAAAGCCCCTGAAGGTATTAGCAGAACGAGAGAACTCTTGCTGTCCTTTTAATCCATGGAAGGTATTTGCAATTAACTGTGCTTTTTATGGGAAAACTTTATCAGAACAGGATTTACAGATTTATTTTCATGTTCTGCCATCTGCTAGCCAAGATACTTCGGTATGAACAACAAAGCAGTTTGATTATAAGGTAAGCACAAAATGTACTACCTTCTAAAAGGTGATTATTTTTCAGAATCTTAAAAAAGATTCTTCAACAACTTCACAAAGTTCTTTATAATGATTTAGAATTAGGATTTTCTTTGAGGCATCCTAATCAAATTACTCTGTTTCACAAACTTTTTTTGTACTTCTTAAGAAGGTTGTTTTTTTTTTTCCTCCTTAAAAACATCTTTGTACATCTGTCAAAAGTGAGATTTTTATACCATTAGGATTTTCTGAGCAGGCACAAGAACTGCAGCTTTATAGTCCAGGGTATATATTGCAGTGCTGTCCTTGCTCACATACAGATAATAAAAAGAAACAAGAAAAGTCTTAAAAATTCAGCATGAAAAAGCAGAGTTGCCAGCAATGACCTGATTCACAGCTCCTGAGTGCTTGAAGTTGACAGCACTGGATCATTGGAAATGTTTTAGCAATACAGAAACCTGTCCCCTCCTGAACAAACTGACATCAATATCAACTTGGTGGAATTCACAACCACACAGGGCTTTATTTCTGAGCTATTGTGGTCAAAAGCTATAGCCAAAATACATGTCTCTTTTCCAGTTCTTTTATTGCACTCTGATAGCCTTCAACTACATTTTACATGTGTTTCTTCATTTCAGTTTTACTCATCCTTGTCCTTTTTGTAGACTTATGGGCTACAACTCATGAAAACCCTACAGACCTGTAGAAACAAAAACTCTTCAATTCTCCAGGACAGATTTAAGCTGTCACTGTCAGCACTAGGATATCTGTCAGTATTAGTCATCCTACCAGCATTAAGATAATAAGAGAAAAGATAAGGGTCTGTTCTAAGGCCCACAAAAGCAGATAGAGCCTCTCTATTGACGTCAGCTCTTTTGTACCACGTTCCTCTAGCACGGATTAGGACACAAAGAGTAGCTCCTTGTGCCAAATTCCATACTTCTTCATGTGCACTCAGTTTTATTGAGTAGACTCAATAAAGTCTATTGGGACCACCATTCCTACAACCTTTGTACAACTTTTACCTTACTTTATACAGTCTATCTGGGCAAGTAGCCAGGCCTTCATATTTTACAAAGGAAAGCCTTTTCCTCCACCAGTCTGAGTTTATTCCTTTGCTTCATTCCTATTTACTGTACTTCCTTCACCAGGTTCAAAGAGGTTGGTCCTTTGTTGGATATTTACCCTTCAGAAGCAATAAAACTGGCAACGATGTGGCTTTGTCAAAGTCAGGCCCAAAATATTTGTCCACAGGAATACATCATTAGGAACATTAACTCTGTGGACAAAGCAGCCCGCCTGCCGAGCACCACGGCCCAGCTCCCCTTTGACACCTTGCCAGCTTGGCTCATGCCTGCGTTCAGGCGGGCCGCTGCCTCAGCCACAGGTCACGTGGCAGCTGGCAGTGCTCCAGCCTCCACTCTCCCAACCCTGCTGCCATGCCCAGGGGATGCCCAGAGAAGCTGCAGCTGCCCCTTCCCTGGAGGCATTCAAGGCCAGGCTGGATAGAGCCCTGGAAAACCTGGCCTAGCGGGTGGCAACCCTGCCTACGGCAGGGGAGTCGGAACTAGGTGATCTGTAAGGTCCCTTCCAACCCAAGTCATTCTGTGATTTTATGAAATAAGGCCACAATTGCCATGGTAACAGTATCTGAAATATAAGAAGGGTATGCCATCATGGTGGTGCCCACTTCAGTGCTGATAGCACCAGCACCTTCCTGATCTCTTCCAGTTGTGCATAGCAGTAGGAAACCCTCTCCCACCAACACTGCATCATTTTCCCGAAAACCTGCAGCTAAACCGACAGAGCCAGTGGCACTTCTACTTTGGTATAGCTTCATACATATTAGTTACTTTGCCAGGATAACTTTGTCAGCTAGAACAGTATGATTATTTTTCTATGCCTCTACAGAACATATGTATGCTGGCAAAATCATCAAAAGTCACTTCACTGCTTGCCTAGTCACAAAGGAGTTAGTGCCTACAAATTAAGTAAGTGGCAGAATGGGGAACAAAATCAAATTGTACATATTTCTTCACAAAAATGCTACATGCTACATGAAACTACTGCATTCTTGTATTGCAAGCATAATATTTTTGTGGCAATAGAGAATGAAAAAGAAAAATCACTTCCTTTCAAATTCTATTTTTTCACTGGCACTTTTAAAATTAGATCTTTTTCCAGTTAGTTTTGTGCAGATACAATTGTCCTTGCAAGTATTAGTCTTTACAGACTGCACAAATTAAAAGAGTATGTAATGTATTATCCTCAAAGATGCACAAAACCCATCACCAACTCAGGACGTTGGCCCCTGGTGCTGATCAGTGAAACAACCAAGGCTTAGATGTACAGCCGGGTGCCAGCTAGGCTTCTGAACTTTTTTGCTTCAAAGATGAAGCGAAATAACAGAGGAAAAAGAATTTGCCTACAAGAATCAGTCAAAAAGCGAGCCCTACAACTCTCAACTGGAGATAGGCAAGAGGAAGAAAAAGGGGCTATTTCAGTAAGGGGAAGCCTTAATAAAATCCAGAGACCAGCCTGCAGAAAGAAATCTGACTGGCTCCACACCAAGGCATCTACAGTGGATATAAACCCAGAAACTTCACTAAATAGATCGGCTCTTACTCACTACAGGGTGTTTATGAAAAACGATTCCATTTTCTCAGAGACCGTGACTGAGCAGCACCTCCTGCATTCATATCACATTTACATTTCCAACAGAGTAGAGCAATGATGAATGCTACAGATGCAAAGAGCTGCACAAAGCCATGTAGCACTGGAGAATCCAGCCACTCCTAACACGAATCTGGGATATGGGATGTTCACAGTTGCCAGCATTTTTGTTTGGTTTAGTGGCTCACTAGAATATTTAACAACACAATGCATTTTTTTTAAAACACATTCTCAAGAAGAGATATTTTATACATAGCTCACTTTTTAATACGAATAAGGTTTTAAACTGCTAAGGAAAAAGCTCCATTTTCTGGGATTTGTGCATCACTGAAACAGCCTAGAGTTTGGCAGTGGATCAACCTACATGCAGTGTCAAAAATCTTGTTTACAAGCTAAATAAAGTAAGACCCGCTGCACTGCGGGGAAAACTTCTGACATGCAGGTAGGACAATTTTTTGTTTCTCATTAGAAACTATCGAATTCCAAACAGATTTTTAAATTAAAGAGATCAGATGGAAAGAAGTTGCACCAATTTCATTTTAAAAACCAATTTCATTTTTAAAATTTGACTGCCCATCAGAAGACAAGACTCGCAACTGGAACCTTCCAACTCTGCAAGAAGCACAAACTGACAGGCAGCCTGATCCTGAATCACAGCCTGATCCTGTTCCCATTTAACTTGAGAGAACTTCTACCCACTTTTTATATTCTTTCACAGAAAAGCAGAAAGCTCAAGGCAGCACGCAAGGTAGGCAGCAGCCTAGAGCCAAAAGCTGCCTACACCCAGGAAAAGATGGTGCACAGTGCTCATTTGCAATTCCATAGCCCTTACTACTGCCTTTCAACTCAAAGGCACTGGCTGAGACAAAGGCCTTAATCTGAAATTTTAGAAAGATAAGAAGATGCATTAAGTACAAGCCTAAACCTTTTCTGGAATTGGATAGCTGATTTCTGCAATATTCTTAAAAATTTGTGTTACCCTGTAATTCACCTTGTGAAGAAATCTATGCTGTGAATGAACCGAATGAACCCTTACTTCGTACTGGGGAATATTTGTTTCTCTCAGGATTCTTTCACAACTTACAGATATGTTGTTTTTTAAAAATCCATGTAAGGCTCCAGGCTGATTTCCATTCCATCCTGCACAGATTTCTCCCAGGCAAGGCTGACATTTTTCTCTCTGCAGTTGTAGGAAATATTTAAACATCTTGTATAAAAAGAACAGCAGCTTCAGCTGGGATCCTGAGACACTCTGCCACGGGCAATGCTACCTACCTACCAAGGAGGCACAAAGCCAGAGCTCACATCAGAGAGATGAGGCACTGCAGTAGGAAAGTGGCAGTGCTCCCCCAACCTGCTGTGCGCAGGGCATTTCCACCTGGTTTTGGGAGACGGGCTGACCTGACCTGGCTGGCCCCAGAAGCAATGCTGCAGATGTGAATCTTGACACGTGGAAGGCACGGCGTCCACCAAAATTCACTAGTTGTGGGGTGAGACTTGGCTCCAACATCTCTCTCCTATGGGCAGTGACACTGGATCCACGTGTTAAGTGCCCTAAGCTGACCTTCAGATACTGAGGTATAGGTGTCACAAAGCAAAGCCTCCATGCATTTACCTACAAAGGACTTTTGCACTGTACTCAGCATTTTGAGTTCCAAAATCACTGCCCCCTTCTTGAAAGAACGCAGGATAAAGCTTATTTCAGTTTGATAGTCTTCTGTCATTCCCCCTGTATACAAACTCCTAAAATTTTACCTTTCTGGTCTTCCATGACAGTCAGGAAATATTTAAAAAAAAAAAAAAAAAAAAGATCAGGGGGTGTTTTTAAGTACTTCAGTTACCAAAGCATGACTTGAACGGTTATAACGTGATTCACCTCAAGTGAGTCTCTCTATGTCCTCAGCATTTAATTACCCAAAAGATTACACTCCCTTACAGCTGTTGTTTTTTTTTTCTCTGTGTGTATCTTCAAATCCAAAAAATCATTTGAAAATCTGGCATTGGTAAATTCTTAGCCAGAAACTATAGCAAGCGTCACCAGCTTTCCTAAGAATGGCATATGGAAAACAAACTTCATCAGTAAGGAGGAAAACGTTAGAGGAATCCATTGATCAGAAAGCATTGCTATTAAACTTGGTGCTTTTATGCAATATTTGTTTTCATTAAAAAAACAAAAAAAGGCAACAATTCCAAAACAGAATGACAGAGATGTCACAAAAGTACTGACAGGGACACTAGCTAACAAGTAGTATCAGGTGTTGCCAAGAGAACTGGGAACATTCTTAGAGGCAAGCAGCTTATTCCGGTCTGCTTTCCCAAATGGGAATACCTTCTGAAAATAAAGACAGATTCTCCTTCTATGGCTTCAGTCCTTCAGCAATGGTCAGTCCATAATCACTTGTATGAACTCTGATTTGCAAACATAACCCCTAGATTTTAGCATACTTCTATAGCTGGATGTGAAGGATTTTAATTTCGGTACAATGCCACACTACCAAGAAGGTGCTAACGCACTCCATCTTTCTCTATATTGCCATTACAAGTCAGCCTGCTGTTAAGGAAATCCGGGTTTGTTAATCTTGCCAATACTCTGCGCTGTGTCATGTGCTGCTCATTAGGAGCCACAGGCAACCAGTCTGTCTCAGCCGGTCAGCTGCAGGAGCCAGAGAAGCCTTCCCCATCACTCTAGTGGCAAAGACATGAAGTCTGCCACCAGCACAGCTCTCTTCAGGAGAAGCAAAGCAGCATGCGCTAATTAAGGAAGGTGCCACAGTAGGCGGTACAGTAAATGCCATTCAGAACGAACAGCCGAGTGTGAAGGACAGAAAGCTTGCTTTCTCTTTCCAAGAAACACAGCAGAAAGTTAAACCCTGAATACCCTTTCTGAAATAGCACAATTTGCATGCATTTTTCCCAATTTGTGGCCAAGAAACACCCTTAAGCCTTGCATTAAGAACTTAATTGCAGGAGGCTCTCACTGTTCCAACAAGCCTGAAGTCCTCTCTCAATGCAGACATTAGCTCCCACCGAGCAGCAGACTTCCTTCACCTGGCCATATGGACACACAGTAGTACCCAGCCCGCTAGCAACTGATTGATGAGCAGGTTTGCAGTAAGCGCTTTTGGGGCCAGGTGAAGTAGTGAAGGACGAAAAAGCTTTAAAAGGTTTCCATCATACTAGGTTTTTTTTTATATAAATTCTGGTATACTACAGGTTACCTATCAGGACTAGCATGAATGTCTTACGCGAGACAAATTGGATATCTCACTGCATGGGACTGAAGGAGATTTGCTTCTTGGTGGACGTCTCTTGTAAATCCATACCCAATCATGCTAGCTTCAAACATCATCCCTACCCTAAGCAAGCTCTTCTATTACTCCTCCCTTTAGTTAGAGCCTTTCTCCCCTAACATAGAATTCTTCTGCCACAAATTCAATTTCTGGTGCCCTGCTATATTCAGTGCTGGCTTTCCCTGTTTCACAACTAACTTTTATGCATTTCTAGAGAACTATTACCATGGTCTTCCCAATAATCTGTTTGGGAAACTAAGTAGCTGTCCTTCACTAACCCTTTACTCAGAACTCAAGCTTCCTAATCCTTTAATATCCCTTGCTACTCTCATCCAGCATCTCCTATTGCTCCCAGGTACTCCAGCTGGGACCTCAAGCAGGACAGCATCGTGATGTGCATGACCTTCAGCCATTACCAAAGGCAATCTACACATTAACTACTCTGGATGACTCCCTTTGAAATAAGTCTGCTTCCTCCAGTGCAAATTAAACCATGCTGAGATCACCTTGAAAAAAGAATAAGTGTCCCTTTATGTAGTACATCTGGAGTAGCTACTCTGTCTCAAGTATTTTTCGGACATTTCCAGATTAATTTCTGATTGCACTCCTTAGTCAATATGTACATGTGCAGCAACTTAAACATTCCCCCATTTGAAACCTGATGTCTAGATCTATACGGTATTAGATGGTTTACCTTTCAGCAGTTCTGCATTTAGTGACAGCTACTGAAGACAGAAGGAGAATGCCAGTGAGCATTTCAGAAGTAAGACCTAGCTTTGGACCATTTTTTTCAGCTACCTAGAAGGAAAATGTCCCATTTTTATTATTATAATGGATTGGATGTCATTATCATTCTAGTAAAAATACATTTCAGTGAAGTCCTAAATGTTATTTTATGGCAATAATCAACACATTGCAGCCTCACTTTTCATTCACAGCACTGTAAAGGTCAGCATGCAAATGCAATAAACTAAAAATGGATCTGCTCTGAGTAATGCCCAATAAAGTTAATGAAACTAGATCCTGAAGACAAAGTTTATCTTTTTGTTTTAACTCTGATATTTTGAATTTGTTCTACTGACTAAGGCTTGATTCAAAATGTCAGAGAAAAAAAAAGAGAAATTAAATAATGAAAAATAACATTCTCTTTCATTATGCACAACCTATTTGTACAGTGGCTATCTATGCACTGAAAAGCAGAGATGCTTTTTTCCATGAAAAGCACCACACTGATTATCAAAGTTTATTCTTTTTCTCAACTTTGGCCTTGTTCTATTTCAGTTTGAGTATTTATGCAACATATTAAAAAAAAATTACCATATCTTCTTTTCTGTGAGGCAAGCAATATTCTTTTAAGTTATCCGAATGCAACTAGAGGACCCTAGGGAGCAGACACGTTGGTACAACCTCCAGCCTTTTGGGATTGACACACAGAACTTTGCAATTTTATTTTTGTTAGAAATAGGGCACTATGCATACCCAACTTAATGTGCAAGTTTGAAACTAGAAGGACTGAGATATGAACAGAATATATAACAGCTGTTGTACCTCCAAAGTACCTGTGGCAAAGTAGTTAGCTACACCTCTGTGCTTAAACCTACAGTCACAAGTTCTGGGTTATACTACTGCTCAGTCAAAGGAATAAATGCATCATTTGATCGGTATAATAGTCGTATGCATGTAAGTCTGACTACGCCTGTTCAAGAAGTCACATCCTGGAATAAAACTTAATAGAAGATACACACTACTGCAAACAACATACAACGTTTCCCAGCTAAACTATCCTTATTTACTAAGCATGGCTTCTGTTGTGCGTGAAGTTATTCGCATCTGTAATTCTTCCCAGCATGAGACTTCATACAGATAAGGCGTTACTTCTTTATTTTTCAGATACATTTTTCATATTTTTCTTTGTTATTTACCAATAAGATTAACTGCTAGATCCTTCCATCAAAATGTTAATACCGATAATCATTAGTATTGCAAAATCAGAAAAGAATAAAATTCAGAGTCTATCCAAATCCACTCTTCAGTATTACAGGAGTTGTAGCTCATGCTAGAGCAAGGTTAATCTATAGATTGAAAATACCCTTCACCAGAGGGTGCTTTACTGAAAGCTGTTGTGCATGCCCTAACGTTACAGACAAAGTTCTCACAGGTCAGAGATCCCATCACTTGGAGTTGCGTGTAGAGTGAGATATGGAGAACGTGGCATTTTCCTCTATTCTCTTCCTAAACATTTCCAGTGCTTGTTCTTAACCTTTGATGGGCACTTGGCTGTTACTTCTATAAAACCATCTGTTAAACACTAGCACCTTTTGCCTGACTGCTAGCTAGTCAGCAATGACCGTAACTCTTCTCTGTGTAAAAATCTTAATATTTACTCTCACTGAATTTCCTCTGCCATGCTATTACTCAGTCACACTGTCAGATCCCACTGCAGCTCTTCCCAGCTGACTCTAGTGCTGTCAGCAGGTGTTAGCACTCCAGTTTGACTCCCCTTTCCCATATACCAAACAACTCAGACTCTTGGACAGATGCCGGCGGGACTCCATTGGTGACTTCCCCCCATTGTAAACTTCGACCATTTATTCCCCTTTGCTTCCTAACTTTTAACCTGTTATTAATTCAGGACAGAAGTTTCCCTTTCATCACACGGCAGCTTTACTTATTTATGAGCCTTGAAGAAGCCCACTGAGAACTTCCGGAAATTTAAACAGATACCTGGATCACATTTTTCCCTCAAATCTTTTCCTCTGTTGGAGGGCCAGAGTAGACTCGATTGGCTGTCAGAGAATAAATGGTTATCAATCATGGAATTTTTATTTTTAAAAGATCGTTATTTCCAATATCCACTTTTTCTTTACTTCTTTCTCCAATGCTGTAGAAACAAAGGATGGAAGGGAAAGAGGAGAAAGCACTCGATGTGGTGAAGGTAGTGTTCTTGGAGTTCATGGTGAAGGAGGCCAACAAGCCACCAGCAGAGTTGCCCAGAATGAAGGCTTCCAAGCTTGCGGATGACTTCAAACCTTCAGGGGACAGGGAAGGAAGATGAAATGTCTTAACAAAATAAGCATCGGGGAACTCTCTCCCTCGTCCTAGCATAGGCTTATCTTACCCAAGAGGTTTTGAATTGAGCCTTTCATTCAGAAAACAGTAATTTTCCACTCAAAATTTCATCCCAGTGCTCCTAGCTAGCTCAGCTACCAGAGCTAAGGTGCTGCACTTTGTGCTCCCACACAGCATTAAAGCTGTATTGCCACGTTGCATGACACTGGGGCTGTAGGTATAGGCTGATGATTTAATATTGCGTTTTTACTGTAATGTCTAAAGAATTTTGGCTGGCTGGCAAAGAGGAGAGTAGACAAAGGCCAAAGTACAGTTACTCACACCCTGTTTTATGGTTTGGTTTTTCTCATGTTATGACATGAGATGTAAGAAGCACAGCACAGAGGGTTCTATTAGCAGGAACAGAGAAATGCACGATTCCTTATAGAAGCAAAATCCATAGTGATATTCCAACAAATATTACTGTAATTATCTTTTGAGATGTTCGTAAGTATACAAATATATTCACAGATACAGATAAATGCCTACACAGAGAAAAACAGAAAAAGCTTATGTCAGTCTAGACAATAATTGCAACATACTGAAAATAGTTCAGTTGTAACATACTATATACAACTAGAACATCCTTTAAAAGTGACATTGTTATAGCTTCATGTTCATCCAGACAAATTAGGTATAAATCAGCTACTGCTTACTACAAGGGTGATTTTTTCCCTGCTGTTTTTCATGTTTATAGTTTTACAAAATAATTCCTATAGATCAATCTTGCCAAAAATGCTTGAAAGCAAGGAAAGAAGAGCCAAAGCTACTGTTGCTAGAGATGTTTTCCAAGGAAAAGCCAGGTTCTTGTTCCCTGTATTCTAACGCTGGCAGTCTGTCACTTGTCCTCTAACAGTCTGACCAGCATCCCATATCTGATAAAAATAACAAGCTCTAAGAATATTCAGGTCTAGAAACATATGGTACACAAGAACTTTTACTCTAAAATAGCCTTCTTTAATTTTATATATGTTTTAAAAGAAAGCGAAGGCAATGTCCAAACAAATCAAAACACAAAATTAGAAGGGTAAGGGGGGAGGGAAGAGCTTCCGCACATTAAGCAATTATACACTATAGAATTCTGCATAAACGCAAATAGGTAAGAAAGAAAACAAAAATGCATGAAAGTGTTGAAAAATGAAACAATGTAGCTTTTAAGAGCCAAGATTAATCATCTCTTTCCTTGGAAAAAGAGCATTTCAAAAAAGCATCAAAATGCAAGTAAGACACCACAATAAAAAGACGTATTATGTACCAACAAATACTAAGCGTTTGAAGAGGCATCACAAAAACTGCATTGCAGTCTTGAAATAGATATTGAATCCCACAGCAGACAATCCTTAGTTCAACTGGGTACAAAGAAAAGTGGCTTAGATGTCAGTTTGTCCACATTCTNTTTTTTTTTTTTGCTGCTGTTAACAACACCAGAAGAAATAGAGTTTTTCTTTTTGTACATCAATGCCTATCGTTGGTCTGTTAACCTGAACTTTTCATTTTTCTTTTTCATAACTTTCCATTCTAGATCTCTGAGCTCCACATAAAAACGAACCTGGTTTAGACTTCCTGCCAGGACATAGCACAGGTAGAGAGTTAACTTTTCACTTTCCAAATCACAGCATGTTAAGTTTTGTAACATTCTCTGAAATGTTAGTATTTAATTCTCTAATAGCATCCTTTACACCTCTCATCTAATTTGAGGGCAATAGGTTACAGTAACTTTTATTGCTGCAGTGGACATTTTTCTTTTTTTTGTTGGCTTTTATGTTATGCCAAAATTGCCCAAGTGCATATGATTAAGTATGGTGTGTTTTTTTTTGTTGTATGGTTTTGGTTTTTTTAAGAATGCGTATACATTCAAATGAACAATTTTGCTTTCTGCCTGGACGTTGAACAAGCAGCATTTCTGACCATGTCAGCATCTCACTATTGTTCCTGTCCACACCCACTGCATCTGTTCCACAGAAGTCACATTTTTCCCCCTGCAAATTACATTGTGTTTTACATGCAAACCTCCCACAGAACTGCAGAGGGTTTTAACAGCCTGCCCTCGCCGTCCCACCTCAGAGCCCTGCCCTGAGCGCAGGAAGGCAGCAGTGGCGTGACCCCAGCTGGGCACAAGCTTTGCCTTTCCCTGCCTGTACGGCTCTTGCGCCGGCAGAGAGGCTCCCACCAGAGAACTGCTGCCTTCCAACAAGCTTTCTCAATGCTGCATCTTGAAAAGCACAAAGGGGAGACGCACACTTAGGAACTATCTGCTGGCTGCAGCAGAGTGCAGTGAGAGAGTGCAGAGCCGTGAGAGAGAAAAGCACAGAGGACTCACCAAGACGCATCCTCACGTAGGGAGCACAGCTTTGGTGGCACCCCTCGACAGTCTGGAAGCTAATATGCTTTTTCTCTGGTCTTTGCCTTTCTCAGTCCCCCCCACTCCTAATTTCCCCATTTAAGGCAGAAAATAACAAGGCAGAAGACGCCAAGAGACTTTCATGACATAAACAATAAGGCCTTCCCGTGCCAACATTTCCTTTAAAAACACTTGCCAATAAGGCTCCTGGAGGCCAGTGAGAGAAAGAAATGCCGAAACAGCCGTGACATGAACTTGGCATATTTTCTGACTCACTCACTTCCCTTGAGACAATCCCGCCAAGAGAACGGTGAAGGATAATGGGAAAAGAAAATTTCTTCCTCTGCAAAGGACCATGGCTACCCATGCTATAGAAGAAAACTGCCAATTAACTTTATTTCTGTTTACCTACAGGCATGCTCACGCAGCCACCTCCGCTGGCATGTTTCCTGACTCACACGCTTGTGTTCGTGCATTGATCTCACAATTCTGATGTATGAAAGAGGCAAGGAGGCTTCTGTTTTTCTTTGAATACTTACAATCCCACACTCCAAATAAATTCTGCAGAGCAGAGAAAATTATCAATAATTTTTAGACAAACAGTCGGCTGTTTCAAATACAGCATCCAATTTTCCTTTTCCTTATCCCTGCTATTTATACTCCTTTATAGAATCACAGAATGGCTTGTGTTGGAAGGGGACTTAAAGACTGTCCAGCTCCAATCCCCCTGCCTGGGCAGGGCTGCCACCCACCAGCTCAGGCTGCCCAGGGCCCCATCCAACCTGGCCTTGAATGCCTCCAGGGATGGCACATCCACTCACTCACTGCTGGGTTGAGGCTGTCCCTTGTCTGAAGCAGAAGTTTCTTGCTGTTGGGAAAGGCATTGACTACAAGTCTCAGTGCTGCAGTGGGGACACAGCTCCTCCTCCTCTTACCACATGCAGCTCTGGGGACCGCATGAAGGCCTGGCCATCCTGCCACACGAACCTTGCATCCTGCTGCCGCGTAAGCTCGTGCTCCCGAGAAGGCAGCCAGTGCTGCCAGGTGCTCCTCACTTGGCTGAGATGGTAGTTGTTGTTGCTGAGGTTTCCTGGTTTTGCATTTAACTTCTCAGATTAACATCATAGTATCGCATATCAAAATAACCATTAGTGAGGATTTGCTGGCCTGCTCAGAAGTGAGGGTTCACCATACCTACAACTGCATAATTTCACTGTAACATAGCCTGAGATCACACAGCTCCTGCTTTCTACTTTCTAATAACTTGCTCGCTGCTTTAGCACTTTGCATTGTATCTGGGCTTAGGAGCCGCCTGATGCTCCCTCACGAGCCTGCCAACCCTCAAAGACCTTCAGCAATTACATCTCCATCACCTTTCCTCCCAGCACATGCGAGCTGCTCTTCTGACAGCACTGTTCTATCCACCCCTGAGAACCTGCTGATACAGCAACAGCATCTAGTGGTCACAATTCCATTTTTTCATTTCTTGAAAAATACTACAGTATGCTGTAATATACACAATCAACAGTACAAGTTATCTACTTGCTTACCTTTTCTCCTGCTAAGTGGTTTGTCAAGATGCACACGTACTGCAAGCCTCTTTTCTCTTAACCATTTTTTTTCTGTCCACTGGATAAACTAACACTGGTTTGTTTTAGGTTTGTTTTCATCAAAACCTGAGAAAAGAGGTGTTTTTTGTAGTGACACCACGGCAAGCCATCTGTGGTTGGTTGGCAGACTCTCAAATTCAGGGCTGGGGCAGAAATATTTAGGATTCAAAAAAAGCTGACTTGCTCAAGAAATTAAAGCCCTTCTGACAATCTTCCAGAGAACCCCTGAGGAAAAGGGAGGGAACCAGAGAGACTCAAGGAAAATGGATGGGAGCCCAGTGTGGAGATTCAAGCCAGAGCGGTTCCCGGCCAAGAAAGAAGGCTGGCAAGTAGACAAATACAGGCTTTCATAGGCAGCATTGTAAACAAGACATTAAAAATATTAATCCATTTAGATTTCAAGCACCAAGATGAGATTTACTTAAGAAGCAGAATTTTGCTACTAATGGCTCCTCAAACATTTCAGCTGAATGTCAAAACTTTTTCTCAACGGTATCAAGTGAAAATACAAGGAGCTGTTGACACTATAATATTCAAACAGGCAGCCGTATGCTAGAGCTGGAAAAACACAGGGAAGGCAAAGGAACACTTCAGCCTTGGGCAGAAACTCAAGTCCTCACAAGGAAACTGCATTCACAAATTATTTTTACCTTCATTTCTGCACCAAAATAATAAACTGAAGGACTGAGATGGTTTCTCAAAGCCAAGCTTCCTTTCAGAAATCTTTTCAAATAAAGCGTAAATTACTTCTGACAAAATACTTTGTCTTCAATTAGGAACAGTCACCTAGAACAGAATGTCTTTTTGTGTGAAAGAAAGTTCAAGTAGACTTTGAACACCTAGGACTTGGTTTTTTTTTTAAAAGAAATTTCTTCTCCCCAATAGGAGCCACTATGTCCTTTCCTTTAGAAAAGGCACATTTACTCTAAATGATTGAGCATTTCAACGTCTTTAATGCATTGGAAAAATCACCTCCACAAAAAGTAAACAGGCATTCGGGACAGCACTGAATCCATGCTTGCTACCAATGTACAGGAGGCCTAATACACAGAAGACATATGCATATTTTAGGTGAATGTGGTACGTGTCGGGTCGCCTCAAGCCTGACATGGCCACAGGACCCACGGGTTGCCTTCTACAAGATGGTGTTACTGAAGGGCAAGTGTGTCAGGGAGGTTACCTGGCACAGAGCGTGAAGCAAGTGCCCTAAACTGTGAGAAAAACTGGGGCTGCAGTCTCTGTAGAAGCTTCAGGAACTGAGAGAGCCCGGAATCAGAAGGTTCCCGTTATCAGGTTAAAAGAAAGACCAATAGTTCTTGACTCAACTAGGCTGTCCCTCATGCAAGCCTTTGCTCAAATAAGGTCCTTTTTCCTCTCAGCAGCATCATAAAACTCCACACACAGAGAGAGCAAGATATGTCGAAGCACTGAAAGAACTAAAAGAAAGGCTAAAATTCCCCATTATCTTTAGTTGCTTAAAGAAGCATTAGCTTAGTAAAAAGCATAGACAGCATCCCATCTCTTGCCGACTAAGACACACTACATACCCCTCAGAATTCTATTTCTTATCAGGTTCCTTAAAAAAAAGAATGAAATGAGAAAGTAAAAAAGCCACTAAGCTCTTTTCCCTACTTATATCTTTAGGCACAGGCAAACTTATCTCAAACTTTCCACAGCATCTGAAATGGAAGACCTGAGCAAAGGAAAACCTCAAAGCATGGACTTAAAGGAGGAATAACTTCATTCTGGTTAGTAGTGGAAAAAAATAGATTAAAGTTTAAAGAACCTGAAACTTTATAACATTTTAAAGATTCAAATGCAAATGCAAGTAGCAACAGATGAATTATAGAAATTCTGTAGCACTGCTCATCTCATGAATCATACTATGAAATTTGCTCTCTGCACTCCTAGTGTAACCAGAATGAAATACAGGCATCTCAGATATCTTGAAGTGATATACAAACAGCACATTTAATAAAATGCTAAGTTATTAAAATTAATACCATCTCAGATACATCTGTTTCAAAATGTTCTAGCTGAAGGTATTTTTTATCAAAGCTGCTTGCCCTTTACATACCACAA
Source organism: Penelope pileata (assembly GCA_013396635.1). Lineage (NCBI taxonomy): Eukaryota > Metazoa > Chordata > Aves > Galliformes > Cracidae > Penelope > Penelope pileata. Next base: position 561,790 of record WBMW01001482.1, on the reverse strand, counting down.
CCAGTGCAGCTTCACGGTCTGGGGAGCCTTGTTCATCCTATGAAAGGAGAAGCCCTGAGCGGAACGCTGCTTGGCAAACAGGAGCTCGCACGCTGAAGCTGCAGTTATTATCCTGGCTGCCCTACGCATTAAGTATAGGACTACATTCAAAGTAAACATGTGGTCATAATTAAACAACAATTATGACTAACATTTGTGTAACACCATTCATCCACAGACTTTAAAGTACTAGGTAAATCTACAAACAATGGGTCTAATCCTGCACCCTTTACTCACATAATGCCATTCTAGTCCAAATGGCACATGTAGATCTTGTCTACACAGACTTACAAGGGCTCCAAATGTAATGGAGCCCTCTTCTCTACTTACGTTGGCCCATGATGTCAGAGGCAGATGTTGCTGGGATGGCAGTAGAGGTTGAACATTCCCACCAATGTTCCATTCCATTTTGTTGCCACGTGACAGATGGCAGTGGAGGGGCACTCTGACCAAATGGCATCTGACATGGAAGTGCGGATGAAGCAAAGGTGTGGAACTGAATTCCTCCATGCAGAAACAATGGCCCCATTGACATTCATCGATGCTTGTAGAATGTTGATGGAGACCAAACAGCGGATGTGAGCACAGTGAGGTGGTGGGTGGTTTCAGCCCCAAAAACTTTACTTTCTAACAGTCTTTCCAGCCTGTCTTTCCCTCATTTAGCTTAAATTCACCCACTGTCGACCCAGGTGAATGCCATTTCTCCATTCTCACTGATTTAAAATCACTTGTACGGACCCTTTGCTTTACAGATCTCACAGTGCTTTTCGAACCTCAGCACAGCCTCACATCTTCCATGTTTCTAATAAGACAAATACTTCTTTGCAGGTGAGGAAATTCACTTGTTCTTAGTTCTAAAAGGACTGATCATCATCCAGGCTTGTGTTTGTAAACTCAAGATGTACAATTTCTATTCTCATACCTAAATCGCACAAAGAGCCTTCTTCATGCATCACACTCCAAAATAAAACCACAGGAAACGGTTAAGGACACGGGAAAATTCTGCAGTTTAACTAAAAATGTAATATATTTGGAAGCAGACAACTACTTTTATGCATCTGTGGTACAAATGATATCTATTTCAGACAACTAAAGTTGCTAAATGAGTTAAAAATTGAGAAGAACTCATAGACCTTTCTGACATTTTGGTGTCACTGCAACTGGAGAGAAAAGCTAGACAGCAGGAATACCTCAGTCTGATCTCATTTTGGCTCTGCTATGGACAGTTCTTTGCTTTGGCTACAGCATCTGTGAACCAAACCTGACTATCTCTCCCTCAGATGGATAAAACTCTATGGCCCTTTGAAGACAAACACTGTTTACTAGTACCAGCTATTATTCAGCTTTATCATTTTTTTCCCGTCTATCTTAAATTCTGCAAAGAAAGTCACTGTTACATCTCACTCACACCTTGATTTTGTATATTTTCCTGCCAAATTTCATCCTTCTTTGCACGATATACGCTGAATTTCAGCTCTTATTCATATTCCATGTAACTTTGGCATAGATTTGAAAAGATTCTTTTTAGTACCAGACAAAAGCACTGCAAAATATCATCCATTTCTGAATTGTCAGCAAAGCTCACATTAGTACAACAGTGAAATAAGGTTTTTCCCTTAAAATCATCTAAAAAGTTTAGGCATCTGTCTGCTTTGTTCATTCAGAAAAAGTTTCCAGTAATTGCCTTACCTAGGTACAATTTAGTCAAACCTTAAAAGAATCTAATGGCACAACAGCAGTCCTCACTGCAGAAGAAACCCTGCAGAAGTCTCCACAAGTGCACACACAGTGCTTAAGGATAGCTTCTGATGAATCCACGAGGTATCTGGTGCCAGGCCAGCAGGAGCCTATACCCCTGCTGGCAACACACGCCCACGTACCTCCAGCACCCTGACCTGCTGCAGTGCAGGCAGGCAGGCACAGCCGCCCCAGCATGGATGCCATGCACTGCAGAGCCACCTATAAACAAAGAGACACTCAGCACTACCTCTTAGCACAGCTGTTAATCCTGGAGAACCCGTCCATGGGAAGGGGCCAGTCACGCCACGCTCCATGCAACTCACGATGCACCACTCAGCACCACAACAACCCATGCAGGGCTTTCCTAGGGCCTTCCTGTGGCCAGGAGGGCTGAGAAGCTGCCTGAAGTGAAACTGAATGGTACGTTAAATGAAGGCACACAGGGCCAACAGGACTGGGCATTTAGGTTTCCAGAGCCGCTTCTGCGTAAAAGATAATTAACAGATTTGACACAACAGTGGGCTAGTCTATGCCTATAAATCACTAGCATGGGTAACAGACATTTGCTTAGGAAGATTCTGCGTTTAATGCTGGAAATTCCCCCTGTACTCAGCTCTGGTGAGGCCGCACCTCGAGTACTGCATTCAGTTTTGGGCCCCTCCCTATAGGAAAGACATTGAGGCCCTGGAGCATGTCCAGAGAAGGGCAACGAAACTGATGAGGGGTCTGGAGCACAAAAGTACATACTTCAATTTTTCTTTCATTTGAAAACAGTTCCTTATTGCTGCAACTGCATCTCACTCTCTCTCTCATTATTTATTTATCTTATGACTCACTTATACACATTCCCTGGTACTATCTGAATTTATCATACTCCTGACTTTAAATTTTCATATGCTGCTATTTTGGGGCTCTTGCTTCCCCAAAGATGCTAGTACTCCAAATCTCTGTGAGCACAAGGGATTCTGAACATAACCACAGTACGTGCTTCTGACATGAAGTAAATCCATTGCACAGTAAAAATGCAACTAATATCAAAAATTTTTTTTAAGATCTGACAAAAATGCTCATTGCATTTAACGCTGAATAACAGAAGAATGACTTCTATCTGTTTAAGAGAGAGGACTATAAAACGCAGACTACATTCTGATGAGATCCTTCTGTTAGCCTAATTACACTGGCTTTGATACATTTTTTTTCAGGTTGAACTCATGTCGTGATAGAGTTAATAGTTAAGGTAAGAGTTCAATTCAGCTGTCCACACATGGCCTCACGTACCTTCCCTGGCTTCTGCTGGCTGCTCTGGACCCAGGGTGAATTTGGGCAGGTCCCGTGTAGCATCAGCCAGGTCAGACACCAGCCTGTGGAAATCCCTGCGTGAACTGCTTTGCTGCTTCTAAAACATATGAAACATGGACAGTGATTTCCCTCCAATTTCAAGTGGCTGGGTGTTTGGACCCTCATCGATTCTGGACATTCTCCTCAGGTTCTGGGGCATTACAGTGATTTCTACGGATCTCAATTTCTTAGCAGAGCGTCCAGGGTTAGATAATTAGCTTGATCTGAGAATCATGAGGTGAACAAAGACACTTTAATATTCCAAAAGCTTTGAGTCTGTCTCCTTCCTGAGGCACACACTTGGAGCAACCAAGGAAAAAACTCCACCAGCATCCTCAGACAAGTTCTACCACAGTAGGATCTAGCAGAGGTCATTGGCAGTATAGAAATGGCAATTCTTCGCTATCCGTCCTTGAAATGCTGCATATATTGTGACACCTCAGACCTTTAAACTGAAAACTTTTATTGAGGAGAACCTGATGAGGCTCCTTCTCATTGGACGAGTGTCCAATTTCAACTGGAAGCTAAAAATAAACTTTCCTTCCATTCAGATTTCTTTTTAACAAAATGTTTCCTTTTCCTATAAGGAAAAAATGAAGTTTAGGCTAAATTTTTATATAAACCATAGAAGTAGAAAATCTGATGTTTCTACCTTACAGCTACATCACCTTCTACTAAATGTAACACAGCAATGGGAGGGCGTTTTCTGAAGGGAAGAAACTCCTAGGAAACAAAACGCTCTTAGTAGAATGCTGAATGGTTTCATTGAGTATTTTTAGTCTGGCCTCTTGAGATGCTCTGCAAACATTTGCAAAACTCCAAGGGAGAGCCAGCATTATGTCACTATCTTTGGTACAAATAATTTGTTAGGAACTACTTTGCTCTGGCAAAGGGATATATCAAGAGAGGATGCGTGAACTGCCTTGTTTTCTTTTGGATTAATGTTGTTTGTCAACTGAAGGCTGTCTTTATGAGGAAAGAGCAAGGTGCCAAGAAGTACGTTTCACCATGCCAAAATTAAAGGGAGGAGTTCAGAAATAGTCTTTTATTACCTAATTAGCTTTATCAAATGACACAGATCAACTAACAGGAGATAACTAATAGGAAAAAGGGGTCTAAATGAAAAAGTTATCAGCTGGATTCTCTCCAGAAAACAATTATCTCTCTAGGTAAACAAGTGCTGCGGTTGGGAGGTCAGACCCACAGTGCAAGGAATGGAGGTCTTCTCAGGATACTAGCCCTCAAGGGAGTTTAAAAGGGGGGAGTTGAAAAAAGCAGTGGCAATAGCTGCACTGAGAAAAAAGGATGACTTGTTATTAAAGAAGCTAAGATCTTTAGATAAATTTATTCTTATTTAGCTTGTAGTTATCCTACAAGTCTGTTTTGTCTCTTTTTTTTTTTTAAGACACAAATCAAGTACAGTTTTCCAGATTAGCATCTCTTTTCAAAATGAAAATTAGGACTACAATAAGAGCAGCCACATTCACCTCCTCCAGAACGAATAACCAGGATATCACTTTACAGCTAGCAGAGAAAATGGAGGCTTCCAGATTTTGTTTTATCCCCGTAACAATGGGAGAGATGGTCAAAAAAAGGCAGTACAGTATTTTAGGTAACACTGCTGTACCCAGAATAGTAGTATCTAGAAAATATTTCAAATACATTTATGTTGCCTTTTCATCATTTTTCCCATTGCATGATCTAAACTAGTCAGACAATTCAAACTCAGGTGGCTCACATTCAGATTACATCAACTTTTACTTCCTAATTTGAACAATGCTTCCATGTTTTTCATGATTACTTATCTAGTATACATCTAAAAATATACAAAACCTGCCTAATTATTTTAGCTAGTAAAATGACACCAGATACAAGTAACAGCACAAAGGCAATTAAAAAGTCTTGCTGGGAAAAAAAACAAAATACAAAAATAAGGATTTAATTGACTAAAGATTTGTGCCCCCCAGCAGCCTGAAGAGAAGCAACATCAGTTTTTATAAACATTCTTTGAGAATTATGCATGATGCAACTGAAGAGTTTTATTATGCTATTCTTTCCCTGCGTTCTCCTCCCTCTTCCTCCATCATCAGTTAATCTGAAAACAGATGGGGCACACAATTTATGGGAAAATGCTCCATCTATTGGGGTCTACAGCTTGCTGCAGAACAGTGGGGACCACAGGGAAGTTTAATAGAAATAATATATGTAATAAACTCTAGCAAGAAATGCTAGAGACAAAACTGTTAAAGGAACCTAAAAACCAGCCACTCTAAATGAAAATACCAACCACTGCCATCCCAGAACTGTTGAGTAAAGGCATAAGATATTTACGAGGCCTTGGCACATTCTGGGTAGGGCTGGGTAACACTGCTGGGAAGCGCTGATCCATCGCCAGCATGCCTTTCCCTGCACGGAAGGGCTGAGCTAGAGCTATGAAGTTCTTGTTAGGACATGGTGTCCAAACGGCCCTCTGTCCCACTGAGGGCATGCGCTGGGTCATGGACCTCATCCTCAAGCGGCTTCTCGGGTCCTGGGCATCACAGCACTTTTGTGAGAATGCTGACATCTCCATTAGGCTGCATGTGGAAGAGGTATCACCACTCCTTCGTGTCTAAATGGACTTAGAAGACTGACACTGAATTTTGGGGGCTCTGCAATAAGAGTCAAGGAAGAAAAATAAAGAGCACAGTAGTGGAATACAAATGAATGAGCTCACAGAGGCACAAATAGAAAGCAGGTTTAGCTGTGAAATGAAATAACCAGAAGATGAACTTATTCCATCTGTCATCCACCTTTGGAGCCCTGTAAAGAAAAGGACCGCAAGATTCACGGTCTTTGCAAGTCTCCAAGTGACTCTGTGAGGAGCAGGATCCTCTGCCAAAAGCAGTCAGTCTTCACTTTCCTCCAGAGTCGGCTCTTTGCTGGCAAACCTCAGCCCCTTGTGCTCTCCAGACCCGCACATGGATGAGGTCACTGACCACAACTGGCACGTGTGATGCAGATATCAGTGCACGGGAGCTTTTCCACTGCTGCACGAGCCTTTGTTCCCACAAAGCACTGCAGCACTGATGTGTTCTCTTTTCTCCCTGCCCCACCACCTCCTTGTTCTTCTTTCCATCACTTCCCATCACACCACAGCTGAATGCAAGGCATGGTGCATTGTACTGGGACAGAACAATCCTGGGCTCAGCCTGCTTTGAAAGGCTAGGGGGGGAAGGAACAGCTTGGCCAAGCTACTATCCTGTGCCAGGACAGCGAGTAAAACCAGAATAGCACCCACCATTTTCACTGTGACCACCTGAAAATCAGCGACCCATCTTTCTTCTCCATACAGAAGTTCTGCAGACAAACTACCACTGTAATTATGCATCTTTATGAAGGATTTCCAGCAAGCTTTGATCATATGCGCTGTGCACAGACAATGAATTTCCTAATGCTCTGCTTACTTTTTTCTTTTAAATCTTTCCCTCTCATGTGCCCCAAACAGCAAGTATCTACCAGAGATCCAAGCAGCAGAAGTTCCTGGACTCAAGTCCCAGATCTAATTGTTTAATGCTGGGCAATGATTTTCTAGGTTTGATTAGACCACCCTAAATTATCCAGCTCTACTGATAACACTGTGAGAAGAGTGACTCCATGAACGGGTGTATATCCCAGCTGTAGCCAGAGAAATGCACGTGGGAGGAGAGTTATCTGTGCTCAAGCTGCAGCTAACACCCAGCTTTATATGCTACTTTCCTAAAGTTGTGTGTAAGGTCATAAGGCAATAAATCCCATTTTCATTTTGGATCAGCTTGTTTAGGACACACATACAAAAAAAAAAGTATCAAAGGCTTTTTGAAATTAACAGTGAATGATTAAGTGATGCAAACATAATGAAAACACAACAGTCTCTTAGCTAGGGGTAGAGAACATCCAGCCAAAACCTTCCTCTGCCTCCTGATGAGAATAACGCAATATGGAAATAACCAAAATCATGTCTTAGAAGAATGAAGGCTGAAGGCTTTCTGATAAGTTATAGTTTTCCTAAATCATTAATTGCAATACAGCTTTCTGTGTCACAACAGCTTTTCAATTACCAATCTTTTACATGATAAATTCACTGTACATTTTTGGGATGGACAGACATTTTATAATTATTCTAATATGTCTAGGGGTAACAGTTACAAAGGACACAGCATTTGGTCCTCAGTTTACTGTTATAAAACTTAAACTAGGCAAATAGTTGATAACCAATTAAAGGTTTAACAACATATGATTAGCTGCAGTCATATTATGACAGAGGGATTCTTGTGCACATAAGAGGATTATTTAATTAAGTGATATTCATTTTAGCAGAATCCATTGGATAAGGGTGTGTACTATTTGCATGTATGTTTAAAAGGCTTTCTTTCAAATTCAATGCACATAGGTGGGAACTGTAATACAGCCTGTTACCAAGGATTATCCAATGCTTCCCATAAGATACAATTTTCACTTGCTTATAATTTCACCAGACTAATTGTTTGGGCTGAAACTTTCCACACCGGATGTGTGCCTCAGGCTATTTTTTTTTTCCTGACATCAGCCAAAACTGTTCATTGATTTCCAAGATAAAAGCCAGGTAAAAAAGACATTGTTTTACAATGAGAAAATAATATCTGGTAGCCTCTCCTTCAAGAATTCCAATATGTTCCTTGTTTTAAACAGGGAAAATATGCTTTTTGGTCAGGGAAGTACCTTTTGCCAGACCAGTTAAAACCAGTTCAAACCTGGTGTTACTTCAAAGCTCTGCAAATTGGTGAGAGGTGCTGAGTCTACTACTTACAGAGAAAAACCAAGATAAGGATCCGCTGAAGAGGTGAGTAAAAAGGCTTTGATTAGCTAAGTGACTTGGAGAGCTGCAGCCCACCACAGGCACTGCCAGAACACACCGGTCCTGAGCTCTGTCCTCAACACAGGAGGGTTTCTGAAAGTTTTCACAGATTCCTGCAGTGATTTTTGTGTTACAGCCAGAAAGGAACAATGGGCACAAACTGGAACCTAGGAAGTTCTATACGAACATGAGGAAAAAATTCTTCACTTTGAGGGTGACAGAGCACTGGAAACAAGCTGCCCAGAGAGGCTGTGGAGTCTTCTTCTCTGGAGATGGTCAAAACTCACCTGTATGCTTTCCTGTGCAACCTGCTCTAGGGAACCTTCTTTAGCAGGGGGGTTGAACTCGATGACCTCCAGAGGTCCCTTCCAACCCCATAATTCAGTGATTCTGTGAACAGCAAGAGTTTGAACATCTACCTCTCTGGTGTTGATCCTGAAGTAAAACAGGATGAAAAAGGGCAGAAGAACTTCTGTAACTGTAGGTTCCAGGTGGTACTGAGAAATTATACATAAAGATATGCATAGAAATTTATTAATTTTTAACAATAGCCACTGATTATAGCCTTTTCTTTATCCTCCTCCCTCTTCAGTTCCCTTTCTACATCACTTATTTCTTCTCTTTAAGCAATGAAACCCACTTTGCACAATTAACTGGTTATACAACGACCCAGTCCAAAGACAGAAGAAAGGGAACGCTGGCTGAGAAGTTGGACCTCTCTTTTGTTCCTACCCTGTCTGTTATCGTTTATTCTGGCAGATATAAACTTCCATGCCCAATACCGTTTGCATTGATTACATGCTTATTAATGCCAACTTTCCTGCAGCACCAAAAATCACCTCCTCTCATGAGAATGATGATTTGCAATTCCAGCATAATTGCTGTGTTTCTTAAGTAGTTCCAATTTTAAAAGGACAAAGTACATCTTGTTTCACAAGGACAACAGAACCATTACACAGTGCAGTGCTACAGTCTCTGCGGAATACAAACATTTCCATAGAGACAGAAGAAAAATCTAATTCTTCCTGAATAATTATTTTTCTTAGTGCTTAAGAAACATATTGAGACTCCACATACCACGCATCTCAGAAGACAAATACATAAAAACAAGAGATTCAGAAAAGTTAGGACCCTGAATAATCTTCCTACATCATTTTCCTACATGATTTTCATGTAAAGTAATAGATGACATCTTAAGCATTTTGGTAGTGAAAAGGAACACAACAATAACTTCATTAGTGTAACACCTGAAAGGATGTATTTGCCCAAGACAGGTGCTCTGCTCTCCAGCCTCGTTCCTCTGGTACACAAATCTGCCCCCATGAGTGCTGCCCGACGTGGTGCAAGCTTTCAGTCATGGGGCAGAAGAGTGGTCCCAGTGGGTACAGATCTTCTTACCTTCTATTCTGGCTGCATTCAGTCCTACATTGACATCTATTTCTTCCCTATGACAATTAGCTCTAGAGCTAGCAGGGGAATCATGTAAAAATACAAAATCACTTGTACTGCAACTATTTGATTTATATTTGATCTAGTTTCTAAACAGTTTACTAGAGACTTGCTAGATCTGGCCCAGAAGTTGCCATGAACAAATTATGACAAAATGCGTGTTGATGCACATAACGTGAAAAGAATTGCCTTAGAAAAGCAACACAAAGCACCAAGTGAATTGGAAATGGCCTATGAAAGGCAGAGGGCATGCACTGGAGCTCTTTCATGCTCTGGTTGTTTTTGTGAGGTCAATTTATGTATAATTAACCATTTTTACCCTGAAAATAATTTGATTTGAAGCTGTGCTCTCAATTGTACTCTCCTGCCACAGTCACCTAAAGCAGTGCAGCTCGGGATGGTAACAACAAAAACATGCTGCCATGGTGCAAGCCCAAATTCTCTGTGAGCACAAAATCCCACCCTCCTATCACAGGGATAAAAGAAATTCATAAACTCTAACTCCAAGTCTAATACTGCCTTGGCCAAAACTCAAGCTCAATAATTAATTACATTCTGCTTCTCCAAATTCCCAATCTAGGTTGGCAAAGAGAAATAACCCTTCTTTTCCCCTCCTAGACAAGAAGGTTTTATGTGGCTAATGAAGACAATATTCCACCTTGGAGAGAGCTGGCAGGTGAACTGGAGAGAACTAAGAGATATGTATTTGGGTAAGATGACAGCAGCAGATTAGAACTGAATAACACTGCATTAAGTTTGAAGATTATGTCAACCCAAAAGCTAAATCATTGTTCTTTAATTACACTTTCCGTAAGGGAATAAAAGCACAGATGATCACATGGGACAGGCAGCTGTCAGGACTTGGAGTCTGCGGGACTCTAACACAGACGGAATGACTTGGGATAGCAGGCTATTTGAGAAAACTCAGGAACAGCTATGAAAGCTGATAAATCTGTAAGGTAAAATGCATTTAAACAAAGCACTAGACTTTGATAAGGCACAGAAAGCATCCAAACCACTTATGTCTGAAGAACATGGAGCTTTAAAACTATACTATGTCCTCAGACAAAACAAAACAGTCTCACATACCACTATTCCATGAATTACCAATACAGCAACAGAAGGAAAACTATTAGGCTACCTGTGCTATACACTTAACATAAACCGCTCATCATGCTGGGATTATAACTAGAATTTTCTTATGAGGTTGACAGATATATAGGATATACACTATAACCTTGCGTAGCATTCTCACAAGATTTTATTTATAATATATTCCATGTGTATTTGCAATGGACTTCATTAGCTCCTTTCTCTTCTGGAAAAAAAAAAATTATTTTAAAAAAAAAAGTAAAAAAAACCACAAGACAAGGCTACTGCGAAAGGTCTTGCTAATGCTGCATTTATTTTACAGTGACAAAAACTGGTGCAATTCTTTCTGCAAACTTGATGCATCTTCAAAAAAACTTGCTTTGTTCCTGCCTGAATCTGGTCTGTCGTACTTGCTGTCGGTGCTGCTGTTTTGAGGATGGCCTGTACCTGCAGCCTAGAGGTTGTATGCATGCAGGCATAACCCAATAATATATGGGGACAAACTACTTTTTATGTTAACCAGATTACTACAGAGACTATATACACTGTATGTTGCCAGAACTATAGGACCGCTCTCTGTGAACCAGATGGTAACTTTCAATCCTCTGTTTCTGTTTAGTTTTGGTGCCTAAAAACTCCTCCAATTCTAAATCAAAAGCAGGATGATTTCAATCCTTCATCATTTGAAAGTTGGTGTTGGAACAATTAATTCAACTCCATTCCAATTGTTCATTCATTCCACTTATTTGCAATCTGCAAGGCGTAAAGCCTCCACATTTTTCTTCAAATAAGGACCAAGAGACTACAAGCATATCATCCACTGCCTTCTGCACACGTATTCATACGGGCCTCATTAGACACTATGAGAAATGTAACTTCTGTTAGAAACTAATACAGGGCCCTGCACACGCTGTTGAGATTTACTGCAACAAAATCAACAAACCCAGAGGCTGGGTCACCTACTCCACATTAACAGCACATCACCCTAACTGTGCAGACTCAGCAGAGCAGCTCAGGTAGATTTGCTATCATTGACTTCTGCGCAACAAATCAGCTTTCTTTAGCAGCAGAAACGCTGGGTCATTATATACTGGCTGAGGGAGAAAATTAAAACTCAAGAGTCTTCTGAGCATTGAAATGGTAAGCAATGTTTTGGGGAATGCTTCTTCTGTTCTACATATTGACTTGGTACTCTATGTAGGGTTTAACGTTAATTCAGCAAGAAGAAGTACTACAAGAGTTTTGTATCATGAAATATAGAACTGAAAATTATCAAAAGAAATAGGAATATAAACCTGTACATCATTTTTAACAAATTTTTATGTAACAGTATAGATAGTCCCATGCATGAAAGCACGTATAAAAAACTACAACAAATCACTGCTTATCTAACACACTACACTTGCTGTAAGTTGCAAAGGATGGAGCCATCAGACAAAGATTACCTCTACTGCCTTTATTTCAAACCAGGATCTGCTCTCAGAATTCTCCCTCACCTATGTTCCCAAACTGGCAACCCCACAGCTCACAATGTAAGAACCTGACTTACTCTGCTTCTCCTGATCAGTTCTGTAACTGATTAATATCTACACTTCCTGTTCATTTCAGTTTCTTAACCATGCATATTAATGTCAGATAATAGTGAGACCACATACTGTGCCTCCAGTATGTGTATGGGAAGTTTTCAGGTCTCCAGCAACCAGCTAGCATGAGTTAACTCCCATCTTTTGTAGAGTTGCAATGTAGTTTCACTGACTTAGGTGCAATTATTTTAAATTTACACATATGGCAATTGAGAGAAATTAGTATTACTGAGTGGGTAGTATAGATGTCCCAATGCTTTTTTTCTTTGTAGTTGGTGTTTGCTTATTGTACATTGTCATTTGATTTAGAATGGATTATCACACAACTCTATAGCATGGACATCAGTATGATGGTTTTCTTGCTGCCATCCTTATCACTATCACCTAGAAAAGATTTGCAGCACACAGTAAGAATTCCAATACTGTTGCAAAGCCATGAAAAACATCATAAATCATGTTTCGTTCCTCCTCTTGGTCACAAAATGTAATTACAGTTGAACTTAAGTACAATGCACAAATTATTCTAATATTTTGATCCTAATGCTCTTCAGAAGTTAGAATTTACGTCTGCAGTCTTCCCATAACTAACACACAACTAAGAGACCTAGATTCTACAGCTAAAAGACTATCATTGCACCAGGACACATAAAAGAAGTGCTTTACTTGAAATGGTTTTCCCAGTCTGAAGTCGATTCAAAGATCTATTTCAGACAACACACTGAACAGCCTCTCACTCCCACCTGTCATCTCAAACAGACTCCATGGAATTTACACTTCTAAACTCAGGATGATCAAAGCAGTCTGAAAATAAAGTGAAAAGGCTGTGAATTTACCTAAGCCACCATTAGCTCTGGCTGGGTATCTCAATCAGGAAGAAGGCAGGCCACAGGAGCCCTCAGCCCTGCACAAGGACACAAGGGAAAACTACTTTACTTAGAGGGTGACAGAGCACTGGAACAGGCTGCCCAGAGAGGTTGTGGAGTCTCCTTCTCTGGAGACATTCAGAATCTACCTGGACGCTTTCCTGGTGGGTAACCTACTGCAGGAAACCTGTTTCTGCAGGGGCGTTGGACTCAATGATCTCCAGAGGTCCCTTCTAATCCCTGTGATTCTGTGACATTTTGGAAAAGTATGCTGAAGTGTAGACATGCATATTCAAGGCATATATACAAAGCCAAATTATCCTACAGAGAAGAAGGAGCCTGGTATGATCCCACTTCTCACCTCACATGTAGGTAGCCTCTTAGGAGTGCTGGACTTCTAAGGTTTAGTAGTTAAAGGAAGGAGAGATTGGCTTGTCATTTAATGTGTTGCACATGCCACACACCCTAAATAATCTACTCATACATACATCGTGATGTTTACAGATACAACACAGATATAACTAGATACAACAATACTATATGTACTGATGTACAGATACAGTATATACACACATCCTAATTAACTCATCTTCAACTTCAGTGCATTTTACTTAACGGCAAAATGCCTTTAAGGAAGATCTCAAAGGGATGGAGAATCCAGGTTTTGCGGTGGTTCCCTATGCATCTTTGAAATTTTTAGTCACAGCTGCTAGCTCCTCCCTGTGCAGGAGGCAATCCTTGGAGCACCTCAGCTGCAAGGGAAGCAGAGTTCAAACTACAGCATTCTCTTCAAGTCTTAGAAGAACTTTTGCCAACTAGTAAACGCACCATGAATGCCATCTTGCAAAGCCTAATTTTTTAATTAAGTAGCAGTAATCACAGAGGCTATAGCACTTGACCTTCATTTTTTAGCTGGTCATGAGCTTTACAAAACATCTAGTAGAAATCGTCTGCTTTTCTCTGGAGGTCCTGGAACTCCAAATTATGATGATGACAGTTAGGTCAATCCAATGGAGCATCAAAGTGAAGAGACTTCAGGAATTTGTAAGAATATATATAAAATGTCACAGTGCTAGTGAAACACATTGCAGTAAAATGGCCAGTCCACTTCTCCAAGATTTCCAGATTACCCAAGACACTGATGAATCTGAGTAATTTAACGAGCAGTCTGATGTAAGCAATATGGGTGGGATTAAAAAGCTTTCTTGATCTTGAAGAGTAGACTTGAACATCACCGGGACAAGTGCCTCTTTGGTAACGTAACCCTGCTGATGATTTCAGTGTACTACATTTATTTTTAATGTGTATGATTCAGTCTGTTTTCTCATTAAGATAATGGAAAATAGCTGGTTAACCTAACTGTCTGATACCGCTGTGAGCAAGAAGAGAATGAGGTTTGCAGATTTCAGCTGAAAGAGAGTGATAAAAATATACAAACATCTGGACCAAGAACATCTTGAACAGAAAATTTAAAGTGCCTCACACAGTGGAGCCATTACATTACAGAATTACTATACATTAGACACATTACATAAATGTTACTTATATTTTGTTTTGCTGACATGGTAAATTGCCAATCTTGCAATGAATGAAGCATACATTTAAATGATCTGTTCAGTTTTATCAGCATAACTAGATTTATTGCACACGTGTAGACACCTGCTGTATAAACCAGACCAACTGTGCCAGAACAACCATGCTGGAATCCTCTGGCTTTCATCCAAGTGGAAATAAATTACAAATTTCTCTGAATCTCCCTAAGAATCTTCAGTTTTATGATGAGAAGATCATCAGCCAAACTAAAGGACATTTTAGCATTTGCTAATCTTCATGTTAAAAAGGCTAGGGAAAAAATACTAAGTTTTGGTCATCTGAAAGACAAGATGAATGACAAGTCTTCATTTCTTGTGAGAAGAGGCTGATGTATTTGCTGTCTAGCTGATCCCCTTTTAAAGAAATAGATAAGCCTTATAAAGTTGGAAGAAGTCAAAGGAACAAGGGTAAAAATGGAAAAAAAAAAATGCCAACAAACAAAAAACAAGAAGATGCTAAGTTGAATTTAAATGACATAATTACCTCACTCTACTCCCCATTTCCAGATACCTTCTGAACACTGCCTAGGGGTTATTTCACATACAAGACAACCTTTTGCAGCCACTGCTGGAGGCCAAATAGGACCTTCTGTGATATCTTAAATATCACTGGCCATCAGTGTATCAGCAGCTAAACCAACATTACAGTTACATTCCAGAACACGAGACTGCAGTCACTCAAAGGCACTCTTCACGATTCAGATTTGCTGCTGGTAAACCTTCCCCGTTAGAAATCAAATAGGAAAAAAAGAGGTTACTCAAAGTAACTCCACACTGCACCACTACATGAAAGGATGCTTCCAAAAGGTTTTTGCAACTTTGCCTACCAAGATATCTGCCTTGACTGATGCACGCTTGGGCACTGCAGTAAATGAATCAGTCAGCATCAAAGTCCAACAAATCAAGGCTGTAAGTTCAAAAAGACTGTGTTCAGTTTGCTTTTACTCAGTGTTCTGAAAACTTCTAACAGGTAAAGTTGCTTCAACCTCAGACAAACTGAGATTTTCTGTTTTACAATGCTCACAGAGGAAAGAGTTACCACATTTCTCTTGATAAATATTTCAATGTTCAGTCAAGAGGTTTACTTAGATTTCAGATTTAATTTTGTCCTTTAATACTACAATGAGAGAATAAAATAGTAACACTAATAATAAATTTAGCAATTGATAATCATAAGTTTAAGGATTATCTTTGTCTGGTCACGCTTGAGCTAAGAAATCCGATAACAACCTGTTCCATTTTTGATTGGCATTGTCAAACGATTTCAAGAAAATATTTTCATGTGACTTCATTTTTAAGAGTTCTGTGAAAACTGGAAATGGGAGAATTTTATTTTAAGCATTTTTGCTCTTGTTGTAGACACACTAATTGTGTAAGGGGTTCTGTTGAAAAGAGTTTAACATCTGGTATTGGATGTAAAATTGCAAATACAATAGAGCTACCTGGACTTCTCAAAACACAAGAAGAAATAAGGCAACTGAAATCTGATATGTAGCAACTCCATGGCAATCTTTTTCTAGCTCTGTGCTTAGAGCTTTCACTTATCATTACAGCGGCGGTATAATTACTACTTATTTGGCACTTTCATGAACAGAACACGAAGTGTCAAAAGTCAGTACTGCTGACTCGCAGTATATTTTGTGGCATCAATAATGCTCATAACCAACATTCAATTCTTACGACTTCCTCAAGCATAGCACAGGGAAAAAAAAAACAAACTGTAAGTTCTCATCACAACAAGAAAGGTCTGAAATGCATTCACAAATTATTTCTCTTGAAAAACAGCTAGATTTTTTTTGTTTTAGAAAAGATTGCCATACCAAGGAGTTCACTGAGAACACAACCCCAAAGATCAATATTCTTTTCCTTTCAATCAACTACACTATTTTTGCACTAAATAACAAGACAGCACTGTATTAACCTACTCTCAGTTCACTCACTAAAGCCTGCTGAGCTACGTGCAGTGCCTTGAATCTGCCTCTTCCTGCCCATCCAGGAGTCGTGCACAATCCTGACAATCAAGAATGGTGAATCTGCTCTCCAAGTTACTGGAAAATCAGCAAGTGCCACATTTCCAACAACATCTGAGAAAATTCACGTGGTCACACCCAGGTCAAATATATCCATGGTCCAAATCTAGATGAAAATCGGTGATTTAAACAGCCCTGACCTAGATGTGAGAAGACAGTAATCTGTAAGCACTGATCTTTTCTCACTGTTTAGGACAAGCAATACTAAAAAGTAACTAATGAAAGTTAATTGATCTCATTTTAAAGGGAATGATTCTCAAGATCGATTTCTGTTTCAGTATGCTCGATTTGATTCTCTCTGTGATAGTAGTAAAAGCATTTTTGCCAGCTGCAACTGAAATGGCCAAAATCTGAACACTTTTGGAGCTCATCAATCTCACAGCAAAAAAAATAAAATGAATTTTTATACTCCATTACCTTGTAAGTATATCAAGAGTAACAGTTGTTTATCATTTGCTATAGGACGCAGAAAATGTTTTTCTGCATGATGCCACACAAAGCATGTCTTTAATTATCACAATATATACAAGGCAGCAGCCTTCAGATCACCGTAATTTTTTATTGAAATTGTGAAATTGCTGGTAGAGGTGCAGACAGATAGCATAATGTAACATTACCTTACTGATGTGTAATTTGAATGCTGCACATTCAAAATAAATCTGTCATAACGCCTCACACAACCCAGAAGAGTCAAACGCTTTATTCTCCCTGTCAAACAAGTAACTGCTGCTTTTTTTTTTTTTTTTTTATATCACTGAAAGCAAGTGCATAAATATTATGCTAACTTGGAACAAAATGACCTGAAATTCAGGTTTGTATTTGGCCTGAAAATTCAGACCTAAAATAGATAACCTAAACAGTGTCTTCCTTAGGAATGTATTAAGGAATATTTAATTGGGAAAATAAGATCATAGTACAGAGCTCCTGCAATGCTTGCACTGAGTTTATTTTGAGCCTTGTTCACCTTGCATGAAGCAGCATGGTTTCAAACAAAACCATATGGAAATCTCTGTGTTCCAAAGATAAAATCTGGCAACGAAGACTCAAAACCAAAAGGACAGTTTCAGCCGCAGACACGCTTTTCAGGAACAGAGCTCGATCTGCATTTTTGTTATGGGCTGCTGACACCCTCTGCGAGAAACGTGGTTACTCCAGGTTATTGAGCCTGCGACAGCAGGAAACAGTGCCAATGCTTGGAGCACACCAGCCATGGCTACACCCCAAAGAGCCACCATCCCACAGTGGGAGGTGGTCACCTCGTGACCGAGGGACTTGACAGGGGTTATTTTATGGAAACAAGCATCAGGTCATAAAAAATTTGAAGTTACGTGTAAATGTCCAAGTTGAATCCAAACACCAAATAAATGCTGTTTTTTCTTCTCCTCCAAAGTTACGTACACATAAAGGATCACTGCTATCAAGAGAGAATACCTCTTAGATGGTTGTGAATAATGAAACGCTCTTAGCAGGATTTACCCAGATTTATCCAGTTCTAATCAGCACAGTAAAAACAAAACCCAAACCCTAAAAATCAAACAAAAAACAACCTCAGGGACAATAGGAAGCAGTATCATCCCTATGAAAGCCATGATCAAAGCTTTTAACTCAACTATGAACCTCCCCAAGTATTTCCAGCACTGAGAAACATTCTGAATGTGGCAGCGCCAACCTTCACTTTTTGTTCCCTGCTGCAGAGGAACAGTCTGCAAATCAGAAGCTGCAAATCGGAAGCATAATGCATATGCAGTGCAGACTTAAAAACAAAGGAACATTGTCACAGCAAGGAGCCCACCGTGAACAATCTTGTTATTGCAGTCAGGCGCAGCCTGACTCATGACACGTCTGAAGCAACATTTCAGGCAACGATCCCTTATCCCCTCCTCACACACACAACACACCTAGCTATTTTACCCAGCAAATACATGCTCAGTAATGCCACATGGTTTTAAAGAGAAGCCCTGGAGACAGGTGGCTGCTGTGCCCAAAGCCCTCGCAGCTCCTGAAACAAGCTGGTGCCAGGCTGGGCAAACCGCTGGGGGCAATGCCAGTTTCCATGTCCTGCGGGTTTTGAGGGGGAAAGATCAGCATTGTCAAGCCACTGAGAATTAATAGTAAAGCAAACATCCAGTTAGAGAAAGTGTTCATGGAAATGGGGGTAAAAAAGGGGAGGGGAAAAAAAAAAAAAAAAAAAGCAAGCACAAGGGACCCAAACTGCTCCCTTCATAAACAACAAAAGAGCTGAGGTGAAGGGCAGCGCTCTGAAGCACCACAGCCACCAGCAGCGCTCATGGGAGCCCAGCAAGTCATACTGGGAAGGAATCTGAAACCTAAGAGAACACACAAATGCTTCTCAGTAAGGTAAACGAAGATTCACCATGAACATCTTCCCAAGCCAAGCACAGATTTTGTCCTGAAACAGAGGAAGAGGTTTGTAAAACCACTGTGCAGATGTGAAGCTGCTTTGTACATGTGAAGTTGTATAACAACTCCATTTACAAGAGAAACACACAGTATCATGTTTTTTAAGTATTGCCGAGGCAAAAGTATAGCCACTGATATATTTGTATATTTTGTAGTAAAAAGCGATGTATACTAACAGACTATTTGTTGCCACATTACCTTCAAGCAATGAGACAGGGTTTGATTTATCGCTGCACGTCTCAGGCTGTGGGACGGTGCAACTCCACTGACAGCAGTTTACATTAAGGTCTAGCAAAAGCAATGGGAAAAGTCCTATTAATTTCAGAATTCAAGATAAGTAAGTGGCAGGACACAAGGAGCTTGTTAAAATCATTTATTAATTTGCCTTATTCATTAAAGTCCCCAGTTAAAGGACTTGCTTGCAAATTACAAGTTTTTAAATCTGCACTTTAAAGAAGTGTTGAAATTGTCAGGCTGCATGCTGTATCCCTCACAAACAACCAAACTACAACCAAACTGGACCCGGTTGAGCTGCACAACACAGCAGCACCTCTGCCTCGTGTCCCTGGGTCACCCCTGCTCCTGCCTCCAGCCACGTCCCGTAGCCCTCTCAGCCTGAAGCCTGACCCCACGCAGTCTGACAGCTGTGATTGTCGTCTCCCAGTTTCCAGCCTCAATGCACTGCAGAGCAGTCTGTAAATCCCCCCGTGCCCATGCTGGCCTCAGTCAGCCAGAATGAATGGTGGCTTTTTCCCTTCTCTTGTGCCTCGCTGCAGCAGGGAAGGTGGGGAAGGGCAGGAGCAGGCAAATTAACTTAAAACACAAGTGTGCATTAACACATATTTATGTGTATAGAGCATACCTAAAATTAGGGATGGGGTGTCTGTATAATTAGAAATGAAAGGTGGAATTTGGAATCCACAGACTCAGCTGCTTTGGCTAATGGCTCCTAGTTTTGCTCCTGTTCACATGAGGTAATTTTGGAGCAATGCAGTATATACTGATGCTTTCTGACTCTGATTTGATCCAGTACGTTGGGTACGCTCAAGGATGCCCCTTCAATTCACTGTCAGCAACACTTGATACACAAGAAGCAAATGGACGGTGTGCTCACACTGCTGCAGAATTTGGTGCTACGGAGCAAGTGAAAAGATGCATAGAAGTAGTATCATATGCCCATAATTTGTATTCAGTGGTAGGAGCACAGATACTTAAGGGCTTCAAGAAGTCAATTTTAAATGTTTTTTCAGAGATGGCAAGTAGATTTTTAAAAAGAGTATCAATTTCAAGCGGGATAACTAAAGTACTGCAACTCCATGGGCAGGCATTCCCCAGAGTGAGAGTGCCCTGTTGTATTCAAAAAATCAAATTAAACCAAACGAAGCCATTCTTAGTGCAGCACAAGGCTGTTGGTATATTCTTTCTTCATTCCACAGGTATTTTGGAACGGCACAGAACAACCACAGATAAATACAAAGAAAGAACAATTCCCAACTATGTAATTAGTATCTAGTTTCTCATTCCATCCCAATAATAAAGTATTCTCTCATAAACACGATGGAACTGTAGCGCCTTTGACGACTTCTTACAAGTAACAGGGATGTTTCTGTGTAATAACCATCCCCATAGAAGCGTTAGTAGATTATCATTCCACTTATGTGCAAGTTTAACAATGGAAATTTTAAAGAGTTGTCAAAGTTTTAGACTAACGTTTATTTACATTGTGTTCTTAAGAAAAAGGAAATTCTACAGTGGATGCATGACATCCAAGCACAATTGCTGACAAAGTCTTAAGTATCAAAAAGCAGCAAAGTATCCAGAACTAAATTAAACAAAAATAAATATATTGAGTTACGATGAGATTTCTTAACCCAAGTCATTAGCTGTGTTAAGATTTGCAGCATATTTTGGGTATTAACTAGAAAACAGTTTTATTTAAGTGTAAAAGTTTGGGACTTGCCTCATATGACCTCCCTGGCACACCGCCATGGCTCCACTCTTGCTGACATTTAATCTGAACATAATCCCCAAAATCTCTGTGCCATTGCTGGGCTGCATGGGAATGATTCCCTGACAACGTACACAGGACTGTACTAGAAATGTTGTTTTTAGCTCATGGCTGTTCACCTTCCCTCCCAGCCACAGCAAATTATTTTTTCGAATATAAGATAATAATGTGGGCCCTTTATTTGTTATAGGACCATATAGTAACTTAAGAAGGAAAGCAAGTCTGATGCTTCTTATTTTAGTTATTTTTCTACGGATGTCTACTATATTTTTAAGAGAACAAACTCTAAAAAAACAAATAAAACTCAGCAGCTGATGAACACTCCCCCCAGGCAATGAGCTGAAGTGGCTTGAACAACCCCATCAACAGCAGCAGGACCACACTGCAGCAGAGGAATGGGGCTGCAGCTGGGGTATTTGCACTTGACTGTGGTCTTCTGAATGAGCAACTGCCTTCCCAACAAAGCACACACTTGAAGAGCTTTCTCTTGTTGAAGGATGCCCCTGATCTCTGAGGCCAACTTCATTTTTGTCATGAACACTGTGAAAAAAAAAATCAGTGTCCAAGATTTCCCCATCTGTGATTTTTGGCACTTATGCAAGGGTAGGGACTGAAAAACTGATGTTTGTACAACACTAATGAAACTGAGGTAATGTAGTAATTTGTCCTGCAGGAAAGCGTAGAAAAGCCCCAAAATCATTGCAACAAGATGAGTATGAATCATTCATTGTTTTCCATGTGCTCAGAGTTTTGCAAGTATTTTTCCTCCGCAATCAGATAGGAGTGAGGGAGGCAAAGCAGCGCTGACTTTGATCTTGTTAATGCAGGTCCTACAGTGGGAGGTTGTACAGTAGCACAAGCTTTGGTGTGGGATGGAGAGACCTCCCCACTGACCTGGATTCCATCTTCAGTGATGGTTTAAGTGTCTTTACAGTCCATCTGAGCTAGCACTAGTCCATCCACATTCACCATGGTCCAATTGCTGTCTGCAGAAGAGATTGGCTCTTACTGAGAGTTCTTACTCCGTGAGTGATTCCAACATTGCCCCCTTCCTACGTAAAGTTAGTAAATAAAATGAACAAGATTGATTTCATTATTCAAAGGGATTATTTAAAGGGCAAAAGGATGACACAAAGTAATTTCCATTTTTTAACTCTGAATTTACAGCAGAAGGCCTGCCATCAGCACAGCAGGTTGCTGTCCCTGAGCATTAACCTCTTCCCACAAATACATTTCCTACACAGAGATGACCAAGCCACCAAGGACCATAATTCCATGGGAAAAGAGAAAGTGCTCCAAAGCATTCATAAAGACTCTAAAGAGTTATTACCTCTAAGTTACCCCTAATGCTGACCTCTTCATACATGTAAATGCATACCCTATTTCAAAGGTACTGTTTCAACCTGAGGTGCAGGGGACCTCTCAGTTCTTCTATTTAAGAAAACTAACTCAACAGGAAAAACAGGAGCTCCATTTCCTACAGCTGAACAGCCTGACCCAACCAAGAGCCACTTCAGCCACTGGGAGCTGTTAGCATTTGGTTGAGACCACGCAAGGGTGAGAAATTGAGAAAGGTGTTTTGAGCTGGCTTCAGCCAGGCACGCTGCCACCAGGAACAAACAGCTGCTCCAATGAGACCTCCTCACTAAAGACTTTCTGAAGAGTCCTGTGGAAGATACAGTGCAAAGCCTCCATCCCACCTCAAAGAGGAGAGAAATCACTGCAGCTTTATCATAAGTGCATTCAGGTTTTCAGGCGCCAGCCCACCACCAGAAGCAGCAGGCAGGGGAGGGCAGGGTTTGTTGCTGCGCTGGCCACCCAGGGGCTGCATGCCACAGCTCCCAGCCAGGCCCCGCAGCACCCCATCAGCCCCACTGCTGCAGCCAGGTTCATCTTGTTTTGCAGCTGCCACCACAAAAGGCTACAGGAACTTGTAGCCAGCACAATGCCCTCCAGATTGACTTTTCCATCTCTTCAGCTAATAAACGCTAAGAGCAGTACACACACTGGCACCAGCAGTAAACACAGTTTATACATACCTGGCTCTGCATCTCCCTAAAGCTCTTCTTTCAGATAAGAATTTCTGCATGACGGCTGCCATCGTGCCCTCACTATCCTCAGAAGAAAACTGCTCACCAGCCTAGTTTGCAAAAACATCGTTTCACCTAGTACTGACACAGCAAAATCCCTTTTGCTCAGCATTTCTAATCCCCACAACAGCAGCACTGTACACAAAGCATCACCACAACGAAGAGCTCTGCTGGTTTGTCCACTGACTCAGCAATGGGTTCTTGCATTGCTGCTTCAGAGGCACCAGAAACTAGCTCAGGAGCTTGAATCTTAATGCTAAGTACATGCTCACTGTGCAGCCAGCCCTGTTGTCTTCCAGACAACAGCCTCCAGCAATGCACATCTCAGCAGTTAACATGCACTACCTAAATGAAAAATCATTTTCAACACTGACTAAGGGAGGCTCCGGTTTTAATAATTACTGTATCTGCAACTAAAAGCTCAGACAAGAGAAAAAGACAGAAACGGAGCAACAGAAGATTGTGAAGACTATTGTATGTATAGGTATAGCACATAGAAGCAATTTTTGGAAAAATATATTTACCTGCAGTGCTCAGAAATTAAATAATGCCTTCCAAAAGAGAGTCACAGAGGTCTTCTAAAAACCAGAAATCCCACAGAGATAAGTAAAAATCCCCTATTTTCACACACATTGTCCCCATCTAAGCCTGAACCTATGGGTGTGAAGTTCAAAAAAAAAAAAGAAAAAATCTGTGTGTGCAAACAAACATACGATCTGCACATGCAGTTAATTGTGGCCCTCTTACGACAAGTAAGTACAAACATACCAAAACAGTGATTGTTTATCTAACTTGCTGTTGTGAGCCTGTGACAGCTCCGGCTTGGTGAGCAATGTTGTACCTCCACTTGCAAGTTAGCTGCATTATGGAAGACTGCGCTGTAGGAAACTCACTCAAGCTCACAGGGCTTTTGTTGCATTGCTACCTTGACAGGAAGTTTGAGCTGTGCCCCTTGTCTAACTCCTCTTCAAAGAGATAAGATCTTAGTGCTGTGGAAGTGGTGCTGCAGGCCTCAGCAGATGGCCCATGGGGAGGAGGCGGCGTGGGCCCAATGCTGCTGCCGATAGCAGTGCTAGCAGTGCAAATAGGAAGCAGAAGCTTGCATTTCGCCATCCTCCACCCATGCTAAGCCTGAGAGACACTGGTCTCTTATATAAAATGCACCAGGATCCAGCAGTTCAGAGGATCCAACCAACCCCAATTCACACATCTGAGTTCTGGTGCCCTCCACACCAGTGTCACCTGCTTATGAGGTCTGTGGAAAACAGTCCCCTCCCACTCCATAGATGTCTTCTGGGAACATGCTAGTTGGCACAGCCCAAAACCTTGTCATGGAGCATGCTAGAAATTAAACAATATCGACAATAGTAATATAATATTCAAACACCAGTCCTGGCCCTGCTCATGTACCAGTGGTGACAAGCCCCAGTGAAGCAAGTGGAGCCTTTCAAGCCCATTGCTGCAGTTAAAATACAAACATCAGGAACAGAGCAGTACAGCAGAAACAAAGACTAACATTCCAAATTTTCATCCCATAGCCACAAGAAGATCCTATTACCACCAGAAGAAAGCAGGAAGGCACAAATAATTTCTAAACACAAAGTCAAATGTTTCTCTGAAAATAAAGAAGCCAGAAGATGAGTGCTACAATAGATATCAGGGCACTGGCAAAGGAGAAGTGTGAAGTGGATGCTTTCCAGCATTCAGTTTAGGAAGACAAACATTGTTTCACAAATTCACTGTAGCCCTGCTTATGTTCCAAGCTCCTTAATTCATGCCAAAGGGCTTGGACTTTCTGAACATCCTGTTCTGTTTCCTCCACCACTGGTCTGAGGCTCTGTGCTAAATGTCTTTATTTCAGAGTCCTATTTTCTATCATTTTATTCCAGACTCCTCACTCTGTAGGTTTTGCATTTTACCTCTGGGTAAGAGTGAAGACAAGCAGATTAATGAGAACTCTGAACAGCGCATTAAGCTATACCTATTTTAAGAGCCTTCCACAGCAAGCATCCCAAGGCACTGTATAAAAATAAAACTACACAAATCACATTTAAAACTAACAAAAAGATCGCAGATGCTGGCATGCCTTGAAGCATACGTATAAAGATCAATGATTAAATGATTCAATGATTCCCCAAAGTCCAGGAGCCACAGGAACACAGACCATTTTACCTGTCATTACCAGGACGCGTTAGCAATCTGATCATATGTAAAGTCAAGGCATCCTTACGACAGCCTCCTGGCAGGGAAAATGCTCCCCCCTGACAAGGAAAGGAAAAGAGCTTTGGTCTATGAGCAGCAGCTGGCTATTTCAGGGATTTCCTGACTGACTGAAGGCAATTCATCCTGCACCTCTCAAACACAGCTGCAGAATGCACTCCTGCTCCTTTCACTGCCTCTCAACAGCTGCAAGAAGTTTAAGGCCTGAGTGCTCTCATGGGGGGACTACAGTAGCAAAGGCTCAGGCAGAGACAGCAATATCATCCCTCATCCTAATGACTTTCAGCCCCTAGATGCCTGCTTTTGGGGCTCCACAAACAGCACAAGGAGCACAAGCAATGAGGCCTTGGCACGCCGGGCAGCAGCCCCAGCTCACCCATCTGCACAGGTAGGCCGTTGGTGGCTGGGATAAGGTGGCACAGGACAAGGCATTTCTCTCAGTATGAGAGAATTACCATTACTCCAAACTGTGAGAGCACCTCCTGCCATTGACAGGGATGCAAAAGCAGCCCACTTACTAATGTTCTGCCATAACACTTCCCATCCTGCTTCCTTCCTCTTCCTCCCCACAGCAGCAATTCAGGCCAAGAGCAAAGCACGCAGCTGTAGATACAAAGAACCAATGTGACCTTACTTAGCTTTATTAACCGCACTTCAACATTGTCCAGCTATGGCACCCTCACAGCCATGGGGCATGGCAGAAGCTCCTGTGGGAACCTCAGACCCAATCAATCCCAGAAGCCACCTTCAGAAACCCCATTAATGAGCGTGTGTGACCCTGCACTCAGTCTCATGCCCACCAGGCAGATTACCACAATCTGCTTCCCAAGAACAAGCAGAGATCTACAGGCAACAGGCACAGTCCCCACTGTGCTACACGGCCCCCAGCTCCCTCTGTGTGAACCTCTGTGGGATCACTCCAGGGTGGATACTCACTTCCAGCTCCTGCTGCTGCCTGGTAAACATGACTTATGTGTGAAGCTGCCATGTAACTACTTCATCTTGCCCCGCTGGAGCTAGTACTAAAACTAGTGGGATGGTTTTATCTCAGAGGTTCATCGGCAACCTCAGTGCAAATACAACAGTGCTTAAAGCAGCGTACAGATAACCAGCTGGACCTTGATGAGACTCACCTTTCTCCAGTGTGAACAGATAGTTTAGGAGAAAAGAACCAAGTGATTCATCAGCCATCCCTTAAAGCAAGTAATGTTGGAAGACTGGCTCTGGCCTGCAATGTTACCAGAGAGCAGTGTGGTTCATGCTAGATTGAATCCTACTTTAAAATGATGTATACGCTAACCCCCCCCAAAAAGAGGAAAAAGATGTAACAACAAGTGGCAAGCAGACAGCAGGCTGCATTTGTCACAAGCTCAGGCCCAAGAGCCATCAAGACTTTAACTGGCTCAGATTACTTCATGTGCAGCTGAGGTATCACTAGAATCTAGAATTTGTGGAGTTCCAACACACACAAAAAAAGCAACATAGTGAAATTTGTGAAGAGTATTGCCTTTAGCAAGTTAGCTAAGAGCAGAGCTATAAGCTTGTGAGAGGGACATGGAATAGCATTAACATAGGAGCCACCAGAGGTTCTGAACAATGCTGGAATCACATTTTGAAACCAACTCAAGAATATGTATGTGAAATCAACCAAAAAAACTAGGATGAAATATGTTTCATTTTACATTGATGCTTCAGTAAAGGAGGACAGATAAGATTTCAATCTCACACTGCTTAAGCAAGGAACGCTTTCCTCACCAGCTGGCTTAAAAATTACTTGGATTCCAGAGTGGCCTTCTAATCACCAACAGGAAAGCTGAAATACTATTTTAAGCAAGCACCACTAAAAATAAAATGGGAGACGCAATGAAGGGAAAAAGAAAGTGGTCAGTGATAAATACAGTAGAAGGATTTTGCTATTTATATTTTTAAGGCTATTTATGTTTGAAAGCCTTCCCTTTGAAACACTGACAGGCAGGCTCAGTTCATCAGTCTGGTACTCATTCAACTGTACAGTACTTATAGAAACGTGTAAAGGCCAACACAAATGCAAAAGACATTCAAATCAATTTCTGTCACAATTTGGCATCATTATCACCTCACATACAAGTGCAGCCACATATAAACATTAAACTTTACACTGACACACATTTTGAATTCAGTATATTAAATTCTGCTCCAACAACACCCCACACCATGAAAAAACTAACACTCCAGTTTGACACAGTATGATACAACACAGTATGATAAGCTCTTGTGGATAGACATGCTGTGTGTGCTTGATTTCCCAAAGAGCTGAACACCTGATGTCATTCAGGATTTCTGTGATGGTACACGACCATGAAGAGCCTGTATGAAACCAACTCACTGCAGAGCAAATCTGTACAGCAGAGCTGAAGCATAAAGGAACTGTGAGATCAGGATGCCTGGTGAGAGTATGATGATATTATGTTGGAGGAGAACCACTGAAATATCCTGCACAGTCTACTTCCAAAGATGTTGCATTCAGCTCTTCAGAAACTAAGACATTTGACAAGAAAGTGCAACATCTGTATCTCTGAAGGTCCTTAGAAAACATTGTCTGTGCTTCTGGTTAAGAACAGATCCCACTTAGAAAATGCCAACAGAGACGTGTGCTGCCCCTCCAGTAATCTAGGTGGTTGAACATAGTTTCAGAGTCAACTGACTGCTTTCTGCTAGAACAGAAACTTGTTATTCTTAGGTTTGGTCATGTGTCAGCACTGCCCAGGTTAATTAGCTAGCTTTCCTCTCTAGCAGCCCGTTCCTTGATGTATTTATTATCTTAGTATGTCTCAGCTTTCACTTTGCTGGTCTATTCTGCTACAATACAGACTTTCATAAATGCTCTTCTTTCTGTACCTGTTCTAGTTTTAAGTCATCTTGACTTCAGAACATAGAGTTAAAAACAGTAGAACACCTGAAATTTCATTTTGAACAGTTTTCTTTGATGACTATAAAACTTCCACACCTCCACTATCTTCCTCTTACTCTTATTCCGTTCTAGAAACACATTCATCTTTCAGGGGCCACATTACTTACCTACTTCAGTCTGAAGCTTCTGCTTGTTTTGATACACGTTTCAAATACTTTTTTTTTTTTTTTTAAAGTATTTTCTCCACTTAAACATCCAGGCTTTTTAGTCCAGCCAACTACCTACCAATTTCACTAACTTGCTTAACTAATTTCACAGCCTGCTCTTCTGTAATAAAGAGCCTCATTTATGGATCATCTTTTGCTTATGCTTGTATTAATTTGTATAGAAACAAATTCACGCTTCATCCAAGCTTATTTTCTATAACCAGATCTTCTGTAATGTCCTCATGCTATATCAAAATGTAATCTGGGAAAGCATTTCCACATCTCAGTTCAGTGACCTTTTAAAGAAGGAATCCTATTTACTGACTGTCACAATTTGCACCTAAGACAGACAGTGTCCTTTTCCAAAAGTTTCATCTACTAAAGAGAACCATTTACACCTATATTTCTGCAAGCGAAATAAACATGCCAACTGGCACAGAGAGGTACCATGCTACTAAATTTTCTCATCCTTCAAAACAGGGTGGTTGCTTCCTAACTGCCTGTTCGGAGTAATTCCAAGATAACTTCCAAACTTTACCTGAGAATAATTCAGGTGAGTTCCCGTAGATATAAGCTAAAACTATGCCAGGAACAGTTAACAGCTCATACAATTGATTTTCAGGGCCTGGGAACGCTTCCTAGCACTATTTAATTTACCAGTACAGACATGGCTGTTGCATGATATTAATATGATATGATATATGATAAACGTAGATATTATGAGGTTATTACCCATGACCCTAAGTTCTTCATAACTGTTTGCAGATCTTCATTAGCTTGTCATTTTCTCACCTTTCTTCTCAGGGATCAAAATAGTTTAGGTGATAACACATCCAAAGCTTTTAGGAGAGCTTTTCTCTGGCTTGGCACATCACTCTTTGTTGTGTTCTGCTGAGATCTTTGTCACAAGATTCTTCTTCAGGACCTTTTCAGCTTCATGTTTATATGGCATTTTTTTTTATTTTATGGCATTTTTTATATGGCATTTCTTTATATTACATATATTATTATTTATATTTCTTTATATATTATTTATATACATTCTTTATATGGCATCCTGGAAAACAAAACATCACTCTTTCCTCTAGATGAGCTCTGCTGACAGATCTTTCTTTCCACCTAAAGAAAAGGAGTCTTCAGACTTAGACATTTTCCTCTTCTTCATACTGTCACGAATTCCAGATAATCATGCTTCTTTTTTCCACTTTTTCCCCTGCTGCAGCTCAACCATCTTCTAACTATTCCCTCCCTCTAATTCTTTAATAGCATATTTGCACTTCCTCAGCCTCAAGTCTCTAGTTATCTCCATGTTGCCTTCCTTTTTATCGTGATGTCAGTCTTCTGCTTTGCAGTCATCTGTTTCTGCCTTTTTCTCCTGAGTTCTCCATCATAACAAACCTGTCTTTCACGTGATTTCTCCACTACCAAATAGTGTTTGCCACTATAATGTGGTTATAGCCATACACATGTAAGGCCATCTTACTCCAAGACCCCTCACTTCCAACTGCTATTTTTAGATACAGCTGTGCATTCAGAGCACCTCGACGGCTTCTGTTCTTCCCTCATTTCTTCAGCTCCCTGTCTCTAGCTGCATATAGACTACACAGATATTCCGTCTCCTGAGTTCTGTCAGCTGACATTTCTATGTAAAAATAGATCCTATCAGGTAGCACTGAAGAAAGTTAATCTGCTG
This sequence comes from Penelope pileata, assembly GCA_013396635.1. Taxonomy (NCBI): domain Eukaryota; kingdom Metazoa; phylum Chordata; class Aves; order Galliformes; family Cracidae; genus Penelope; species Penelope pileata. The sequence goes on along the minus strand of WBMW01001482.1, from coordinate 531,681 downwards.
TTCCTGCATCCAGTCTCACTGTCTTCTCTGCTATTCTTCATTCAGTGCTGCATCATTGCACATCCTTCCTTGTCTCTGCCTTCAAGGAAAAAAAAAGTAGCCTAGACAAAACCCATACAAACACTAAGTTTTCATTAACGCCAGCTGCTTTCTTTGGCCACTGACTTTCTAAACTCTTGGCCACATCTGAAAGGCAGTTATCTGCCCAGCTTAAACTAAGGTCACTTAGGTGGAAGGTTTCTGTTGTGACCAAAAGCAGAAAACATCTTTCATATCCTTTTACTACAAGAAGTTTAATCCACTGACAACTGCAAAGAGGTCCTGCAAATTGCAAGAAAAATTAAATACAAGTGAAAGGAAAAGAAGGAGAAGTAATTGATCTTTTTGAATGTGAAGCTTTACTATAACTTAAAGAAAAATTGGTCCATTCTAAATAGAAGAAAATGAAAGAAGTAGTAGTAGAAATTTCACGTCAGAGATTAACAAAGTTTGAGTAGTCTTCATTTTCTTCTAAGGGGCTAGTTACTAATAGGCACCTCATCATGCTTGTGAAATAAAAGTTTACACGAGCTTCAGATGCAGACCATACTTGCTGGAATTTTCTGCAAAACGAAATGATTGCAGGATCACAGAACCATAGAATCATTAAGGTTGTATAAGACTTCTAAGATCATCTAGTTCAACTTTCTACCCATCATCACCATGCCCACTAAAAAAAACCAACATCCTGGGCACCTCGCAGCACCCATCTCTACCACTCCAGATTCAGGGATCTGAACCTGACTCCCTTTTGCTCGGTTGAGGGCAGAGGCCATCGCCTGTCCCTTCTGAACAGGGCTCACTTATCATTCAGGACCAACTGACCCATCTTCAGCTGCTGTTCACATGGAACCCTGTTCCATTTCGGCCTCCAAAGCTCTCGTTTGAATAGTTGCTAGTACCACCAAGATCTGCATCTGTGGTGGCTCCACCAGGGCTCATGCCTCAGGCTTCCAGGTGCAGCACAGCAGCCCTCTTACTCATTGCAGCATAGCCCTCGCAGCTCTGCACTGCTGGTGATGGCAGGGCCTGGGCTCAGCGTTCCAGCACCATCCATTTTCAGGACATGCAAATCAAAGCACAGACTGCAACCCTTTACCACTCCTGTCAGCATGAAACCATATTAAGGAACGGATCATATAATCTAAACTGCATTTCACCGGCCTTTTCCCTTAAAAGAACACAGTTTACAAAACAACTAGTAAGGGAAGAGTTTTGAAGGACATGCGGATGTGCAAGAAAGATCTACAAAGCAGAGTATCATCTCTTATGAATCTTATGATTATATAATAAAAACAGCAGTTTTGTTCGAAAATTGAGTTTACCAGCTTCACTTTCAGTAAAAAGCTTTCCTGCACACCCGTATGTATACGAGGAGACAAAAAACAAAATGATGGAAAACCTTCTGCACATAGCACTTTGGTTCATCTCCAGACCTTAAAATCCAGCAACACTCCTAAATAAATAAGACACGCTGAGATGCGAACAGAAAGAGTGTGCCTATTACTTCCATGTAAACAAGTATCCAGGCATCAAATTTAATTGTTAGTAACTGGGAAGATTTTCAAAGACAGAAATGGACAAGTTCAAAACATTTTTGTGGCTGGCCTAAATCATCTAATTGTTTCTGTAAATCTGTAACTCCTCAAAGTTATGAAATCTCCTTCACTGTTGTTACAGACTTTGGAACATATACTCACTATAAATACCATAGTAATTATAATTAATTACATTAATTTCCTCTCAGTTTCTGCTGTGATTTTCCTAAAATGAAGCAGGCCACGAATGCATCCAAATACACCTCCACGAGGTCACCACACCATGGTGCTATGTTCTGGCCTACTGGTCCCAGTTAGGACACCAATAAAATGAGTTTGAAGGGTTCCCCCCAACCCTGCCCACCTTTGAATCATCATAAAACCACCATGGAAGCTGAAGGTGCTAAACATTTCTTGCCAGGAAATGTCCCTGAGAACCAAGCTGTGCATTACCAGGCAGACTGGAGGTACAGCCAGCCTCCCACCTGCACTGCACTGGTGTTGCCTCAATAGCTGGAGAAAACCTATTAACACCTTTCTAGTAGATCACATTTGTTGGTGACCTCTACTACAAAGTACAACACGGAAACTGATCCATGGATCCTGGCCAAAAAAATGGAATCTTTTAGTTGGCTTTAAATTAGAGCTATTCTTTCCATCAACAATGCAGACTGAGGTGCAATCCCTGGCTCTGACCACTGCTACAATGAATATTTTTTTGAAAAAACGTATTTCTAAACATTTCTGGAAAAAAGAAGTATATCAGAGTGAAAGCCTGCATCGTTAATTCCATAATTGTTATGAAGTTTATGGAGATGAATCAAACTGTAAGCCTTTCACAGTTCCTTCTAAAACCTCAGAAATCTTCCTCTGAATTCCCAGTGTGGCTTTGACTTCTCTCTAGACTAATTATTTGCCAGAGGTGCTATATAATTGTTTATGCATCATCTAACCTGAGGTAGAAGCTGAAATTCAATAAATAAATATGCAAATATCTGCTAGTGATTTGTACTTGCAAATTATAATCCCAATGTTTATTGCTGCCCTATTTAAGAAGTTCCCAGCAGACATATTTCTAGCTACAGAATAAATGTCAATAGGATCTGATTTCCTAAGAACCAATAGGGAAGGACTGATAAACTGTGTAAAGAAGTTTCTGAACAAGATTCCAAAGATAAAACCTTTTGTTATGAAAAATATTTGAAGTATGCTTGACAGGGAAATCTGAATGCCTATTTCAGTGCTCAAATTCTTGCCACACATTTACATCAAGGAAAAGCATTTTTCCCACCAGTGGAAGAATTTAATTGCATTAGGTACGGGAAAAGAGAAAAAAAAAAAAAAAAAAAACATTGTGAAAGGGCTCTTTCACCATCCCAGTCAAAATGGTTGTCTCAATATATGTCAGCTGGACAAACTCAAAATACAAAAACAAGATGATTAAAGATAGTGCATCTTCACCTAGCAATTGTTAACTATGCATTCCAGCCAGAGAAAACACTGGGAAAGCTACTGGAGGAGTTTTCCTTTGGCTCAGGGAACAGATGAGCAAGAGTTCTCCTAAGGCACTGCTTCCAAAGCCAAAAGCTGTTAAATTCAGTAGTGGCTAAAGCAAGTTTCAACTCAGTCAGCTCCAGCCCCTGTGGATAGAGCCAAGCTGCAGTATAATAAACATTTAGGGGAAACGAGAGAGGGAGGAAGGGAGAAAACATATCTTATGATTTTATCCAAGGTCTGAACCAGCCTCGTGGAGCTGTCTCAACCAAGTCAGAAGACAGAGGTGAAGGCCTGCCTTCTGCTCAGCCTGCTCACCTCTAGCAGTACAGATCTCACAGTGGCATTTTCAATCAAGTTTTCAACTCCAAAAGACAAGGGACACTTTCTTTGGAAAAATCATACCATTTGCTGTCCCTGGGGAAGGCTTTTCCAGTTCAATGAATCTACTCTCCCCTGACATGCATTCTTCCTCAGTTAATTTTTCCTATATGCCAGTTCAGCATCCCAAGCAACTCTAACTGGTGCATTTTGATCAAACCACTCCTACAGCATTGCTTTTTTCATGTTATTATCCTACATGAAATCTCTCTCTCAATCTGTCCTTGCACATTTCTTTATGTCCATAGTTTGTTTTCTCAGAATTTTAGTTAAACCACATAAACCGATGCAAAAAGACTAGGGGGAAGCTTAAAAAACCACTGAAGTGAAAAACTTGCTCAAATTGAGAATAGCAGCTAAGGACTGTTTTCTGGTCAGCTGTGCAGCTCTATCTCATTATATAAGCGTGTGTGAAATTATTCAGCAACTTCAAATAACTCCCATTTGTTTAATTTCCACCTAATTTAAGGATTAGCTTGAGCAAACTGTACTGGCATTTTAAGGAAGAGAGAAAGAGTTAAGAGGATCTCAAAGGCTCTTATACAATGAGTGAGATGCTCTTATACAATGAGTGAGATGCTATGTCAATCAACCAAATTGTATGATTTCATAAGAATAATGAATCTGTGCAGGTTCTGTTTTAATTTTGTTTCAAGGAAGCAGGGAGTAATAATATTCAAACAGAACTATGAATGTTAGCACATTTTACGGCAATCTCTTGTTTAACTTTCACATATTCCAATATGTGAAAGCTTTACCTCTGAACAATCTTCAGAAATGTACCCAATACCCCAATTCGGGATTGGGAACCACCAGGGTAAGCTGCCATTTTCCCACCAAGGACAGATTGGTGAGTGAAGTGAGCACTCCCTGCCATTTCCACTTACTTTTTCTCAGGCAGCCAAGCTGGAGCTCTTCCCAGCTGAAATCCCAGTAATTACTGAAATCCCAGTAATTTCCCATTAGCCGATTTTCAGAAATTACAATTTTGCCATTAAAATCTGAGTTTCCATATCTCAAGAAGTTATGTGCTAAAGAACATCTGCATTGTGGCTACTTGTTAGGAAATCTTGATAGGATAGTGGCATCACAGTCGTTGTAAAGCCACTTTAAAACACACTCTTATTAACCTGCATGCCTTTCCAACTCACAAACCCACTCTGTAATTGCCAGAAACAAGGCACTCTGAATCAGCCACCACTACGGGTGAGACTAACTGTGCAAACGTCAAAACTTGTCACAACTGCTCAACAGAATTCTCTCCCAGTACTACACATCTACCATAATTAAAAGACTAAGAACGTTTTACACAAACATCCTCACAGTCAGCAAAAATTCAGTACTTCTTTTCTGAGGCAACAGATGTGGCAGAGAACGTTCTCCTTGGTTTCTGGGTGACCTCCATGAACACATGCTGCCCTTCCACGACGTGCACGTGCCCTCAAAGTGCAAGTTCAGAAAGCACAATTTCCCTCCTTGAAGCTTTATTATGTTACCCCTCCTCCTGTTTTTTTTTTTTTTTCCTGTGCTTATTGAATCAAAGAAGGGATGTTTGTTTTTTAAACTAATTTGCTAAAGGACAGTGAAAGATGCTGATGGCTAGAAGGACGGGAATGAGCTTCTACCAGATCAGAAGAGAGAGAGCATTAATAGGCAGATGTGTCTGGAAAGTTCTCTTAAATGCAAGCGTGACAACTGCCTCAAGCCTGATTCACTACAAATACAGGCCTGCCCGTCATCTTACAGGGGAAGAGCTCTTATTGTTTCTTGAGTGCACTGCAAACTACCATTCTGCACATGAAGGGAAAATGGCAGAAGGAGCCTGTCAGCAGTTCATGTCTGTAGGAAAAGCAGAGTGCACTCTGTTCAGTTTTTGCTTCCTCTGCAAACAAAACCATCCCCAGGAAAAAAAAAACACCAACAAAACACAGAAACAACAAGAGAGCAAGAAATGTATATCTTTGTCTTCCGTTCTGCCTGACAAAGACTGTGGGAGCTGAAGCTTTCATAGCAATCAATTTCCAATGCCTTTACCAGCACCCAGAGCCCACAGAGAGCTTCTCCAGGAGCCAAACTCAGCTCTTTGTGGAACAGCTGGGACCAGAAAAACCTCCTTTGCACAATATCCTGCAAGTGGGGCCTCTGAATACAGAGCCCAGTATATCATGTGAGATCAAAGAGTCAAGAAAGAGCCAGTAAGTGCGGCCCCCCCAAGAGTCCCCGGCCCCTCCACTTCATGCGTGGGGAGGCAGCTTTGCAACTGAGAAGAAAAGCACTGGAGGCTGTATTTATGTTTGGGATTTTTGCAATGCCATTTTAACTGATCTAGTTCATCACAGAACCCAAATCAATCAAACAGGCGTGCTGGCTTGCAGCTCGGTTTACATCTATCTTTCCTTCTGGCTGGCTGCACCTAAAGTTCATTTTCAGAAACTCTAGGATATGCACACACTTTACTTTGAACTTCTTGCTAGACTGCCTTTGCACTTACTTGACTGAAAAGTCAGAACTTCTACATCTCTCACTGCCGGAGGGAACCAAAAATATTAGTGCTGATTAAATATTTATTTTGCAGAAATATGAAATCTATCACGCTACAGAAAATTATTTTGAATGATACCTCTTCAGCAAGGTTGGGACTTACAGCTTTTCCTCTTACTAAGTTACACGTTCAGTAAAAATACAGCTGGGCCAAGAAAACTCTGTTTTGTTTTGGCAAAGCATCAGACGGTATCTTCTGGTTTGCCAACACAGGCAGAATCTTGTCTAGTGGTGGGATGCTCTTGGATTTACTACCTATTAGCAAAACTATTAAGAAGCACTGAGAGTTTCCAACCCCTTTTACGTATTCTTAGTCAAACCTCATTAGTTTGCAGGCTCTCAATTTACACCAAAAATACAGCAGTCTTTTCTCACCTCTCAGGGAAAATTTAATAGCAGAATGTTAAGTCTCATGTTACCGGGACTTCATTATTTTTACAAGATATGCTAAATAATTAAAATGCACTTGTCAAATAAGTGATTAGAGAACATTTTGTGCTGCAGCGTATGTTTATTTTCCTGTCTGTTTACCTCAATTGACAAAATTAAATAATTCACACTAAGTCTCCCACACAACAGCACAAACAACTGAGACCATGAAGCTGGAGAGAGGGAGGGCTGTGGGACTCAGGACAAGTGTATATAGGATGTGATTAAAGAGAGCACTGGATTAAAGCCACAGACAAGGAAATTGAAACAACAGAGCCCATTGCTCCAAGGATGCTGGTGAATGAGAATGACCTAAAAGAAGATCTAGCCAACATCATTTTCATCTGCAGCAGCTTCTAGATAGGCTTTCTGTGGAGTCTCAGACCCTAAGAGTGAGCAGAAAAGCAGAGAATGGGTACACGATGCTTAGAGAGAACAGGACTAATGATTTTCAGCCAACATTGACTTTCCCCACTTATGATTTACCTTCTTAATTTTCTGTCTGTAACTAGATGCACATTCAAATGGATATTTCAGAGAACGAGCCACATTCTCATGTGCTTTTACAGTAATATATATATTTTTGTGGGAAGGCTTTCCCTAGTGCCAGTAGCAGAACACAGTAACCTGATCACTCTGGGCTGAAACAGGGGGGCTAATCCTGTGTGAAATGGCAAAGGCAGAAGAATTAGATGTGCAATCTCCAGGAGACAAGGCCATTTCCGCAGTGCCACAAGACACACAGGATTTCTGACCCTGTGCCCCTCTTCTCCACAGGCAGGTTTGAAGACACCAGCCCAGCCAGCAGGATGACCCACAGGGCTGAGCCAAGCAGCTGGATCCAAATGAACAGCGGGATGTCTCTTCTGCTGTGGGAGTTTATCTGCCTGGCCAACCTGTCAACTTTTCAAAAGCAGTCAGCTAAAGGCTGCTCCAAGCAAAGCACCTTCCAGATGCAGATCCCCTCTGGTAGCAGCCATGCGTGCACCATAGCAGCCTGTCACTGTGGGAGCCACATCCGCCCTCCTGCCGCTGCAACAACCAGCAGGGCCCGGCGCCCTGGGATTTTAACATCGTCGTCATATTCACGTTGGACTCCATCAATGACACATGCACATAATCTGCTACTTTTTAAATGCACTAGTCACCAAAAGCCATGTTTCCATTAAGCGGGAGAGAACGTTCCCGGTGCTCTCACTCTCTCACAGCATCCGAATTTCCCTGAATCAACACTTTTGGCAGAGTTACATAACACAAAGCGCTTAACTCTGATCCAAGCAGACACTGCGAGCACAGTCTGAGCACCAGGGTACTTCTTTACACTGAACCGTGCTCTAACCCAGAATGTGAATTAAAAATAAAAGGGGTACATTTGCTTCTTGGAACAGAACAGCAAGCTGCCCAGACAAAATCGTAGATTCTGGTAAAGGGGTTATTAAGTAAACAAGGTACAGGACACAACATTCAGTAGTTTTTAAGTGCAGTAAAACTGAGCTTTTCATGCAAGCACAGTTCTTCAAAATAAATAAGAAATACTGGGCTAGCACTGCACTGGAAACAAGCCAGAGGAACTCCCCAGACCTCAACACAACTCCTCCTTTTTGTCACCCAGAGTGCTTCCACAGCATTGCCTGAACCAAAAGAAATGCCACAGAAGCTCTCAATGATATCCAAAATTAATTCTGCAGCCTCATGTATCACTGTCCAGTAGAGGAATTTTTTCTGTGGTAAAGACTGTTTTCTTTTACACTAAATGACTTAGTCATGAGCTTTTGCACAGGAGAAAACAGCAGCAATTTGGTAGCTCAAATTTGCTAATGGAGACAGCAGTTTTCTTCCATGGCAAAACTTGTTCCCCTCCTCTTCAGGACTTAAGTACCCAATAAAAGCCACTCTGGGGGAGCAAAAATATGTGAATAAAGCCATCCTGAAATGCTTTCCACATTCAGCATTATGGCTATCAGGAATTTGTGTAACCATCAGTATGCAATATACTTTCAAGACAGATCATGCATAAGAAACTTCGTAATAAAAAATCATAAATCTTATTGCACAGCAAGCAGCCAAATGTGTCTGAGTCCTGACTAAAGTCTTTTCTCCTTTCTACTTCAACATTGCTGCACATCCTTTACCTACCAGCAAGGGTAATTCACTTTTTTTTTTTTTTTTTTTTAAATCCTTTTTCAGTCTCTCGAGTCTCTTTCCCTTTTCTGTGGATGTCCACGTACACAGGTGTAGCCTCCATGACTGACTTATCCCAGCCACCTTACTTTGGATTATCAAGCACAATGATATTTCTGTATTTTTGTTTTTCTCCTGTTTTAGTCTGATTTTCCTAATTCTAGTTTAAACTGCAGGCGTCAAAGCCAGCCTCTACCAAACAGAGCCACTGGAAGGACCAGGAAGGTGATACTTTGGGTCTTTGCACTCATCTCCTCAGTGCAGCTATAACTCAGCCGCATCACCCCGGGCACCTGCCCGCCAGCACTGCAGCAGACTGCCCTGCCTGCCAGTGTAAGTAACAGGGGATGCCATTGCTCTGACTGTCCCACAGCCACGCACAGAACATACATAGGTGTTATTGCAGGAAGGAGAGCAGCAGGGACAGTCAGAGTGCAGGAACAAATGAGGTACAGGGTGCCCACCACCTGTTAGTAAGTCAGCTATTGCCTGTGCTGGAACACAGATTCTTCTGCTATGCCTGACTTCACCCTTGAATCACCCTGGCTAGCTACAGTTTCTGAAGGTTTTACAAAACAGCCTGTTTTGCAGGTTTTTAAACAGAGACATTTACATGAAAATGCTCCTGAGTAATTTTTTTTTCCACCCCCACATGGCCAACATGACTTTCCTTTCAGTTATTAGTTCTATCCTACTACTGAGGGATTACATCCTACATTCCTGCAATAGATGCTATGCTATATAGGTGCAGTAGGATGACACCATTCTGATCTCAACTCAATCAATTCTACCATTTGTAGTATTTTGCACAGTAACTCCCAATAAATGTTGCACGTTAAAGTCAATGAGTTAAGCAAAGTAAAAAATGAGCCAGGGCTATCCTTGTTCAACACAGTGCTCTATGTTCTTCTAGTACAAAACCACTTTTTTGATTAACCATTTTGAAGTATTTTCTCTGAAAACAATCTGTTGCCACCTACCCAGTAAAACAAAGATGCAGTTCCCTGTAGCAGATGGGCACTGAAGGACTAGCATCCTCCACATTCTCTCAGTATCCCATGCAGGTCAAAGAGTAAAAGTTACTACTTATTCATTTCTGGGGGGAGCAAATTACTTTGTATTAGGAATTGTACATAATCTGCTAGAAATATACCTTGCTTTTTCTACTTACATGGATATTAAGATTTCGGATACAGCTCTTGACTTCAGAAAAATCTCATGGTAAAGATGACATTATGCTCACAGTGTAACTGAAGAAAATTCTGAATTTATTCAGGATTTTAATTATATTACAGAAGATATTAAATAAACATCATGTATAAATTACTACTTTTCATTGATCTTAATACAAATGCAATCTAATAAGGAAATCAGGTGAAGTTTAGGAGATGTATGCAGAAAAAAGCGCCTGTGGACCAAACAGTAGCAGAAGCTGGTTCATCACTACCATGCATCGGTGCAGATGCAAAACCTGCCACCTCAGTGGCATTGCACCCACCACTGAGCTTCTTCACAGATCTGCTCAAAGACTTTTCAGCCTTTTCACGGATCTTGGTAAGTCACCACTGAAAGAAGAGCGAGATGCTCCAGCAGTGATTTTGGAAAGTCTGTGGCTGCCTGTACCACATTAAGAGCTTTTGTTCATGGGTATGTGGATTTAGAAGGCCTGAAGGAACTATTATGGTAATCTGGTCTGACTTCCTGCTTGGCACAGGCCATAATACCTCACACAGCAATTTCTTTACAAAGCACAAGAACTTGTAACTCTACTAGGAGATATCTCAGAAAGAGATCTAATCTTGATTTAATTACTCTAAGTGATCTACCACATTCCTTTCTAAGCATTTCCAATGGTTAATTACACCTACGGTATCATATTTTCAGTGTGAACTTGCTTATCTTGTTGTGTTTTTGTCTGTTGGAGCCCTATCCTATCTCCCTACATAGATATTTTTAGATACTAACCACATCACACCTCAAAATTCTCTGACTTGAGATAAATAGTTTGCCTGCTGCTTGGCAAATCAAAGCAGAGATTCCTGAATCCAACGCACACATCTGCTGGGGGGTTATTGTTCCTGGTGGTATTACAGAGAGCTTTTGACTATATAGACTTGAAAAGTTGAATCAAGTACAAGGAGAAGGCACTGAAGATCTTTAACAAGTCTTCCCAGCTTTCACAGCAGTAACTTGTTTGTAAGACCTGGATATTCGGGAGAAAGAGCACTGCAGTCTGGAGAGTTTCCTTCGTAACTTAATCGATACATTCAACCTCCAACCAGATCAGTAGTTACTAAATACAGCAGCTAATTCATAAAGTAATTGATGGCTTGTAGCAGGTGGTTTTCTACTACTCATATGTCAAAATCACATATAAATCGCGTTAATGGAATGAACCAGTACCTCTGCAGGCACTGCCAAGCCAGAAACCCAAGAGTGCGCAATATGTACCTTAAACTACTTCCAGTTGCGACTCTGGAACACAAAATGAGTAAATTTCCACTACTGCTGTGATGCTGTGTTACTTAGGCATATTAGTTAGAAGTTTACATTTCTCTGGCATACAGAGGCTCTGCATAAGGCTCTCGTGTTAGGTAATCAACCAAAAACAGAGTGAGCTTAATTTGTTTTTGCAACATTTGCCCAGCTCTCATGTGGCTGAATCCAGGTAAGGAGACAGGAGGACTTGTGTCCTCTCCAGACCATGGAAGCTGATGAGATCAGTGTACAAAGACTGCTCAGAACAAGAATTTCTTCTGGCATTTACTAAATCCCTGTACTACCCATGTGATTCTCAACACATTATAAAGTTCCATAACTGACTGTACGCCAGAAGGGCTTTCAGTCTTTTGCACTGATTCGGTGCAGAACAGCAGCATCTTCCTGTCTCTCAGTTGCATTATATATGCATACACCTTTGTAACTGCAAATACACGCACATGCCTATATACTCCATGTACTAATACAGAGCAGGAATATCCAAAGCTAGGTTGTCTGCTATTTACAGCACCACTTAAAAATTTTCCACAACAAAAAGTGGTATGACACCTCATTACTTTTTCACAACGCTTCTGTTTTTTTCCATTAATATTTCATATTTCTACTCACTCGTGGTTTCCAACAGTTTACATTTTGCATAGCCTAACTGTTCTCTTAGTCTCCTTCCTCTCTATTCCAAGGATACCCCTCTAGAAATCAGGAAAACTGTTTATGCAGATATATCAAGTTTTACTGGTTTAAGATTTCAGCAGGTTTACAAATTCTTCCTTTTACTGACACTTCCGTTAGGAAGGTGTTTGACTTGAAATAGGTGCACAGAATCCAGATAACTCCGAAAGCTTTAACAACTGATAAAAAACAAATCAGGCAGATATGGATAGAAGGGAGAACAACTACAAACAATTACAACACTTTTCTTCCTCAGTATTCCATGAATGGCTGCAAAAACCTGAAGTAACCTGAAAAACAATAACTGAAAAGTAGCTCTGTAGTTCTGTTAGCTCTGAAGGGACTGATGCTGCAGCTGCCTGTATGACAGCGGGTTGTTCAGACACCTGGTTATGTCACTTGACATTGCTGCTTTAGAAACATACAGTTTTCTAGGTAATGCAACATGACTGTCAGTGTCTTTACTAGTGATGAAAGAAAGATTAATCCCCCCCCCTTTTTTTTTTTTTTTTAAATATTCCTTCCAGTTGGTAACCTACAGGAAGAACACTTTCAGCTTTTGCTTATCAGCAGGTGCATACAGTATCTCCTTCTAGAATGCAGCTTGAATCATGTTACATAGAGGAGAAAATACTCTCACCTAGAAGAGTTCACTCCTTCTCTACAGACCCATTTATTTAACTGTGTAATGGGTAAACTCTCACCATCACAGCTCATAAACGAAAAATTTGATGCAAAGTTACTTAATCAGTATATATGCCAGTGTTTCATTTTCAAACTGCAAGAAAGTTTTCATTACCTTTTAATCGACTAAATTAGTGAAAGCTATGGTCTGATGAAGAAGAAGTTTTCCATATGCAAAGTTTCCGAAATTGATGCAGCTATTTTATTGTGATTAAGAGATAAAATACTGGCCCAGTAACAATAGAAAACAGTCAAATAATACTGCAGCATTGAGTCAAACAATATCTTCTTTCCTTTCTAGTTTGTTTTAACATACTGACCCACACTATATGTAAGATCTACTCAAATGTTCTGCAAATTTGCCAGAAATTACCTGCAATTGACTTGAACATTTTACTGAAGTGGAATAAAGAAATCTTACCTTAGTAGAGCTTCATTTTCTGTTCTCTCACTGAAAAGAGTAAAGAAATCTGTATTAAACATCTACTTGGTAAAAAGTACTTTTCTTTATTTCAATTTCACTTAAATTTACGCAAAAGCCATGGGCACCTTTTAATGTAACTGAAACGAACTTTTTCCTTTTTTCTTGAGACTTAAACATTCTCAGCACTTTGCAAACAAACAAACACCTCCCTTCCAATCTTAGTTAGCTATTGTTTCTCAACAAGCATTTCAAATACTTTGGAAATAAATATCCAAACAACTGATGCAGTCCATTCACCACCTGAGCTGCAGGCTGGTCAGGCATGCTTTGCAGGTTTATCTTCACTGCAAGCAGTGCTTTATGATCAGTGTTTGTATTGCTATTACTTTTATTTGACATTGAATATTGTTTCTTGTAAGATGGATTTGCATTTCATTCAAAGCTTGGAAGTTGTTTGCTTGTTTGTTTGTTCTTTAAATCAGCTAGGTTCTGCTCCACCCCAAAACTGGTAGGACCAGCACCAGTCACAGAAGAATGAAAATATCAATCCATTTCATTAAACATCTGCTTCAGCTAAGCCATTCTAAAAGATGCATTAGCCAACAGTTTACCAATGGACATCATGAAGTCTCAAAACCAAATAAGCTGTGACACTATTCTGAAAAAGTTCCAGTATGATTCAGAGCAACTGATGAATTTTGAGACCTGCAAAAATAATGATGTAAGTAACCCTTCATTTATTTGTGACTTGTTCTGTCTTTTACAACTAACAAGAACTACTTACAGGTATCAATGTTGTCAGTAGAAATTGGATTCCGGTAACTCTGAAGTAAATGGGAATTCTTGCCACTAATACATATATGCAAAAACTGAATCACACCATCTGATTTCATTTTCTGAATCAGCACAATATACAGCATAAAGCAGAACACAAAAGGCCAAGTCTAATAAAATGCCAGTTATTGGTACTTGTAGAAAAGCAGAGAAGATCATGTAGACAAAGGCTCTGAGCCTCTAGCACCTTCTGTACAGCTCCCTATCCATCAATCAATACATCTAGAATATTATGAATGGAGAAAAAATATGAAGCGAACTCATTCCTCTTTGTCAAGGATGAATTCAAAGCTTGGCCTCAAAGCATGGGACCCATGCAATGGTTGAAGACATGAATTCTCAGGTCTACAATTAAAATACTACCCTGGGGGAGGAGAGGAAGAAAGGTTCATAGTAACACTGTCTTCTAAGAGTGGCTGTGAATCTGTCAATCCAAGGCAAGCAGAACTGCAGAATCTCCTCTTTCCTTAGAGTACCCGCAGCCAGTATTTTGAGACGAGTTTATTTCAGAAACAGAAAAGAAACTTAAAAAGAGACATTCCTGAAATGCAGAAATTTATTAAACTTTGTGAAAAGGTATGAAATCTCCTTTCTCTCATGAGAGCTGACATTTACGACATCTAATTTACCACAGCTGAGCATTTGCACGCGCATGCCTATGAAGGAAGGGGTAGAACTCTAGATATTTTATTAAGTGATGAAATGAACTTAAAAACTCATAGATTTAATTTTCTACATCTCTTTCTGATGATCAGCTAGTAGAACATGCAGATTACTTCACACTCACTAATCTGGCTTCAGGCCACTATTAGAGAGAACTTAAGAAAGGTTTTACATACATTACAGGAATCAAGCGACAGGACCAGTAGGTATTGTATCACTGGATAATACACAGGGTTTCAATAGGATTGAATGGGATTTATTACAGCACGAGCCAAATCCTTCTAACCTTTCTCATGCAGAACATCCATTGAAGCTAGACTGAGTGCAACTGAGGACATCGTACGTCTGATTCCTTATTACTCACCTGTCCCTATGCTACAGTGGCCCAGAGCACAAAGGTTACAGGATCAGCCTCTGACTTTGTGGGCAGGGAAAGCAATATCTTACAGGATGGCCTGTTTTAACCACAAAGCACGTCCAGAGGCATGTCTGAAGAAGACCGTAAGTCATTTTGGACCTGTAACAACATCCACATCTTCTTAAGCAAAGTATCTCTATGCTAGAAACACTCATAGCATGGACTGCTTCATTTAACTCATCCTACATACTTTTAAAAGAAGAATGAAAGCTAACTTTGTCAGGTTTTATGACTCCCAGAAGATAAAAAAAAAAAAAAAAAAAATACATCCTAACATGCTTAAAGAAACATTTTGCATCAGATTATCTTATCTGATCTAGCTGTTGATAACAGGGCAACCTATAACAATGCTGTGAGCACCTCCCATCATATGTTCTCACAGGATGCACTGCCTGCCTAGCTTGATGGACTCAGACATTTGGCCAAGAGGACCATAGCCTAGGGGAATAAGGGCATAGTACTGTTCTCCATCAGGTAGAAAGGAGCTTCTCTCTATCTTCAGATGCCCTGCTTCCATCCAAGCAGAGATAACCTCCCCCCCAGTATACCCCAAAGCACACTGGTGAGTTTGGGTGGTGAGTGAGGCTCCACGTGTTCCCTGCAGAAGACCCGTGGAGCTTGCTGCCTTATCTGCCTCTGCTGTTGTGGCAGAGTTCCACATGGACTCTCAGCATCTATGTGATATATACAGCATTTCCTGTTAAACGTCTGCACTGCTTTCATGCTTAAAGACTTTATTCCTTAGATGGAGGGAAAGATCTCTATCAAAAAAGAAAAGATGCTTTCATTGCAATATCCAAGTGTCCCATATTTCTCACTGTATGTTTCTTTATAGGAAGAACTGTACTTGTTGCCTGTCACCAACTGTATTAACTCTGGAGGGTTTCTAATAGACTGCCTCAAAACCAAATCAATGCCACTAAGGTAAATGAAGCAGACAACCATCCACGCTCAGCGACAAAAGGCTCTATAATTTCAACAAATTATTTGCCATTATTTCCTCAATTCAGACAAAAAAATTCCAATCTTCTCACAAGCCCATCTTTCTCAGAACTATTCCTTATGAACCAGTTTTATAAATACTAACACTAAAAAACCCTACTGCCAGAAACTGTCTTAACAATGTACTTTGCTACTGATGCTGCCATCCACGAGTTTGACAAAAGACTCACCACCAACTCCAGTCAAACCACAGAAAATTATCACGGCCAAACCGACCGGACAACGGAATTGATGCAGGTGAAAATCTCCTCCTTCACCATACTTAGAAAATCCTTGACTGCATGGAACCATACACACAAAAGGGTTCTTTGTTGTTTCAGTCATTCTTATTTCACCTTTTCTGTTGCATACTGTTGAGAAGAAACTGCTAAGCTGAAGGTATGGAAACATTTTAGCATTAAGCAAAGCATAGTTTTGATCCCTATAATGAATACACCCAAACAGCTAAAACGAATTCTTTCCAAATGATTCAGCACTTATTCGCTACACAGTAGGACAAAAGGCATCCAGGTGCATTTTAGAAAATTTAGATATAAATTATACATTCTGCCTAAGTCTTTGAACAGGTATCACGTGTAGGGATGAGAGCGCTCCTTTTCCACTGTACATTTATGACTATCCCCCAAAATCCCATTAATCCTATTACAAATTATTTTTAGGCTCCCAAAATCCTTCACAGACCTCTTCAATTAGAGAGAAACAACTAGGTGAAAAATTCTTTAGTTACCAGAAGATCCAAATCTTTTCAGTCCTCTAGACAAATTCACCGTCACCCCAGACTTCGCTTCAGTTCACTCATACAGTCCCTGCAGGATGCTCAGAACTCCACAAGACTGAGCAAAGCCACTTTCCTTGCGATTTCCTTTTTCACAAAACATCACAGAAAGCCAGCTGAGCCTGGAACGGCCACTGACTTTTCACCCCAACAGAGCTGAGGAAGGAAAAAGAAAGGGGTGGGGGACAAAGAATCCTGACCAGGAGACAGTCATTTCCAAAGCTACTCCATTAAGTTTAGCTCTCAGTTCTACTCTCTAGCAACTTTCGCTAAGAAATAAAATGCATAACAGTTTAAAAAAAAAAAAAAAAAAGCAGGGATAATCTCACTGACCTCCCTCAAAGTTCTTCTTCCAAATACGAAGAACTCTGCTGGCACAGAAAAGTAATTTAATCCTTCCTGCCCACCACTCTTGACTCAAGGCCATTTGATCTCACATTTCCAGCACTCACAGTAGTTAGCAAGTTGTGCTGTGCACTTTGTAGAGAGAAAAGCCATGACTGCAGCATGACACATTTTAAACTCTGACAGGCACTTTCATTTCTGAAATTCTACACAACACGGTTTGAATTGCCTGGTGCTTCCTTAGTGTGACTCAGCCTCTGCGGGTATGGGAAGGCTGTAGATGTGCCTGCTTGCACAGCCTGCAACATACAGATGCATCCTGAGAATGTTTACTGCTAGTACAACACTAATTGTAATTATCACGCTGGTATATGCTATCTGCAGGATAAAAGGCTAGAAGAAAGCCCATGTTTAGATTGGACAGCAAAGACAAGATCATAGCTGGAAGGCAGACAGCACATAAAACAGCTCCATGTAAGGCATATGTACTGATTAAAAATTAACCATTGTTGCCAAAAAACTCAACACAACCCCACCCGCAGCTATAGATGCCTACACATAATCACCAACTGCAAAAGGAACACATGGTCCATGTTGTAGTTCCCTCCCAGCATGAACAGGCACAGAGCTACCACTTCAAGCTTGCCCTTCTCCTCAAGAAAGAGCTGAATGCCAAGCATGAGCCTCTTTCTTCAGTCATCATTTATTACCGCTTTTGAAATCACAGAATTCAATGATTTGCGAACCAGTCCTCTTCCTGGATCTAAAGAAGACAACTTTAAACCAGGAAAGCCTGACCTAGCAGTTCAGAGGTGGAATAACAAGAAACCAAAAAAATCAATGTTATTGCTATTGTTATTGCCTGAGATCATCTACGCAGCTGAAATTTCACAGGTGCTTTACTGCTGAAGATATGGAAATGCTAAGAGTAAGCTCTCCAGAAACTATTATCCTTTCAAGTAAATGCAAGCAGTAATGCCCTTAGTCCTGTTTTTACAGCATTTTGATTACAAATCTGTTTTTTTAAGGAACTATTAACAAGATTTAAAGCTTTTTGGCTAGTAGGCCTTCAAATTCCATTACAGTAAATTGTTTTATTATAAATATTACCACGTTCGTAGACCTACAAAGGAGAAAGATAAATTGATTTACTTTTAAAATAAAAATTGTACTTAAAAGTAATTGTTTCAAATCCACACATTTTTCTACTCTTTTTAAAAATTGTATTATTTCTGTCATTTAAAAGAAAAGCTAATGTCTTACTCTTAGGTAAGGATTTCATAAAATTCGAAAGAGCTAAGCAAATATCAGAAAAAGGTGGGTTCATAACTTAATTCATATGACCTAAAACCCACTCTCTTCTGGCTCTGAAAGGTATTTAAGGATGCCATCTCTGCAGGGCTCAACCCAGGGCTACCAAAGTCACTGCCATGATTCACAGAGAAGTCAGTCAGAAACCTTCCATTCACCTCAGGCTTGAGAAAGTGACAAAAGCTCAAAAATCCAATTAAGAAATGCATCAAGATGCTGAAAACAAGACTTTGTACATATCTGAAACAAGCCTTTGTACGTATTTTTGACCTGTCAGTGTTCACTTTCCTGAGTATTGCCCAAATGTCACAGACCCAGCTCCAAGCCTTAAATGCAATGTATGAAGGTGGTAAAATGGAAAATCTGGGGTATCTGGGGGTATCTATCCCACATGTGTTTAACCATACACTGCAGTTACTGGTGGAAGTTGCCACTTCTGAGACAGGAGGTGCAAACAGCAGCCTGGGATTCCCTTGTCAGCTTACTGAAGAGGAACCCAGAGAACAGATAGGCTGATACAGCCAAAACCCACTAAGATGAATGTCATCCTTAGGTTCAAATTCAATGCCTGATTTTAATCATTGTCTGTGTGTCTGGATAAAAATAAATTACAGCAGAGCTAGGACTGGAACTTTCAAACTTTTGATCAGAAAGCACAGATATTTCAGCTTACAACCTCCCTATTGTGATGAGAACAGTTAAGGTGGCTTATTTGTCCTTGGTTTGTTTTTTAAGATCACAGAATGAAGATGGCCAGAGCCTTCAGGAATGAACGTACAGCAAATGCTGCTGCCCAACATCCCCAGCCAGTACAGGTCACTACGGAGTCCCAAAATGAAACACAACACACTTCACCACATTATCTTCTCCAGGATGCCAGTCCCAACACAATTCATTACAGAGTTTGAGGCTTGACAGCCTCCACCTACTTGTGATACATCCTGACTGCACATTATTTCCCACAACACTTTTTCTAAAAGCTGTATCAGTGGTGCCAAGCATTCCTTGGAATGGCAGATGACATTCCTGACACCAGCACGCTGGAATGAATCTCTTACGCTAATTCTCATCCAAAAGCAAAGCAAAAAAGGGCTATGAAAGCAGAGGTTTAATACATGCATTTACTGAAAAAGAGGAAAACAAACAAAAAACAATTATGATGGATTAGTCCACAGCACATTAACTGCTTTAAGATCCTAATGAGATTTTGGTTGATGCATTTCTTTCTTCAATTTTCTCTACCTGCACAGTACATTCCCTAATGTAAGTCCCCTGCACAGCACCTGTCCCAGTGAGCAGTCCCAGTGCAGCTCAGAGCTGTGGCCACAGGCTGCATGACTTGAGCATGCAATGTGTCCATATGCTCTGTACACAGTTTGGAAGCTACAAAAAAACCCTAACAATAAATAAATAAAATGGTACTCTGCTATGTGAAAGCCAGTGCAAAGCAAGCTTAAAGAGGAGAGTAATTTCTTCTTGTTCATGTTACAACAATGATTTTAAGGAGGCCAGCAGTTCTGCTGGGATGTGTTTCTCACATGGCACTTTTTGTTGCCTTTATAAGAAATAGATAATGAAACAGATATTCCTAAGTACTTGGGAAAATGTCTCCCTATGCACAACAAACACAGCACCTACACATCTTCACTGAAAGGCAACTACATTTAATTAGTCCTTGCAGCCGCCTAACTTCTCTTCACTTTTGGAGAGCCAGTGATAAGAACTTCTATGGACAATAAAATCATTTGCTAATGATAACGAACTATGACTAAATTCAGAACATTACTGAACCAAGACTTTCTGGCTAACAGGATAAAAGCCTCGAGAAATGATACTTGCTTTATTTTCTGGAGCTAAGGTCAAGCATGCTGAAGCTCCAGGGTTTTTATGATGGGTGGAACTGAGCTAAACTATGATTAAGAGGCAAACTGACAGATTTAAACATTTGTTTAGTAAATATGTTGTCATGTATCAAAACCATTCTGTTGCAATAATCTTTTAGGTTTATTTCTACTCAAGGAGATCAGGAAAAATTCTATCCAAGTACTCACATACAAAATTACGATCATTCACATTGAAAACTTCCAAATGCTCGAGTAGCAGAAAGGAGGAAAGTCGCGTTTTCCACATTTTGGATGCTCCATAAAAAAAAATAATTTACATTTGTGTGTTTTTATAAAGACAGTAGTATTTTCACGTCTTTTTCCTCCAGCACATCACAGAAACACCCAGCTGCCAGGTTTATGAGGTATTTGCAGCTGTAACTCAGACAAATCCTTTGTTGCTAATAGAGAACAAATAGTGGGGATTTACAAAGCTGTTATTATACCGAGAGGGTTTGAGCATAAGGATGTACTAAAAGAAACATCATATGCAAAATAATATTTTAAAGAAATCCTCAGAGCATCATCATCATTTATGCTATAAAGCTGCCAGAAAAGGGATTTTCAATGCATATCATCCCTGAAGGATGCCTGCAGGCTCTCCCAAGGTCTCTTAGGCAGGCTGGATTTGGTACTGCGTACCTGTTTCAGTTAGCATTTGGTGACAGAAGAGCAGAGCAAGCTTTGGGCCCACAGCAGCAGGCCATGGGCGGCCAGCATGGCCTTCCACCAGGCCGGCACCCATCAACCCGAGGATGTGCTGAGGTAGGCTGAGGGCACGCTGCCAGCCAGCTTGTCCCAAGACTACAGAAATGCAAAAGCTAAGATGACTTCAAGCACCCACTGTCTTAACTAAAGATGATGTCAAGTTTCACTTTGAGTTTTCCATGAGCAGAAACTGAGTTTTGTACAATATGATGCATGTTCTTCATTTAGTTACCAACGGCTACCACAATTTCTGTTCTGGTCAAGTGAGGAAGATCTCCACATTCCCTCGCAATCAAGTCAGGAATCACAAAGCCAAGACATTCTTAATGAAGTTATCCTGAGACCCTTTTGATCCTACTGGCATACTCAAACTTACTGAAAACAGGAGAATCTGACTGTTTGTCATTCAAGAAATTGCAGTACACTAACCCAAAGTTACTTCCCCAAACCTCTAAGTTCAGTGAGTCATTGCCATAGTTCCAATTTTGTAAATAATTAATTACCAGTAGGCAGTAGCATGCAGGCTCAGGTACTAGATTTTCACGGTTATCCTTCAACACTCAAAACAATTACTAATGCTGTATGTGACAAAAAGTACACCAGCTGACTATTAACGGCTTTGATGGAGAGAGGCACAACCATCAGTTCGAAGGTAAGGAGAAATCCAGTTCCAGTGCAACAGACATCATTCAACATGGGACACATGAATCAGGGCACTGATTTTATTTATTTATTTTTAATATTATGATGTTTCAACTTCTATTATGGATCCCTGAGCTGGACAAGGATGCACAAAGGCAGTGCAAAGGGAATGTGCAAGAAGAAATGAAATAGCAAGAGGCACGTACAACAAACCCACAGCACACGAGGGTGAGTGTTCTCTATATACAGGCAGGAGAAGTGGGCAGCATCACCTCCATCCTCCTGCCAGGTCAGCATGGAGCTGATGGGGAAAGGATACGGTCAAAGCACACTGATATAGGAGAGGGGCAGAGAAGCAACTCAGAATATGGGGGAGAGGCAGAGGATTCCATGTCCACAGGCAATGTTAGGAACAAAATAACCTATTTTTTCCATTTCTCTAATTTGTTCAGAAAAGGCTCTCACACTATGTTTTATTTCTTGATTAAAAGGAAGGAATTCTCTTCAGCAAATGCATCAGAAGTACGATACGATAAGGCAGCGAAATGTTGCAGCTAAATTACAGTAGAGCAGAAATTCATATTTTTCATTTTACAAACCAGAAAAACTTTTGTTCTATTTAATGTTTCAACATTTTTATTTCTAAAAAATTTCAGGCTCAATTTATGACATTGGTATTTGGGATCATTCATATGGATTATGTAATGGAAAAGCCCTATAACTTATCTGAATCATTATTTTATTTTGTTCTCCTGTGGTTCCAATTGTTCATCATTAATTAGATCCAGCTACAACATCCTGTTGTGCAAAAGGCATATACTCTGTTTTAATCAAAATCTTGGACTGCATTTTGGATGGCAAATTTAACAACTTGGACAGAATATTCTGTAGTTTCCTCACCGATGAGGAATCAAAACAATTAACTATGAACATGTCTTTCACTGAATGCTGACAGCTGTAATCAGGTTATTTTGATGAACTTCTGCAGGTTACATGGAATGATTTTAGATTTCCTTGCATTTTTTTTTTTTTACAGGATTTCTTCACTCAAAACAATAACGAACAGTAAGCCTGTCACACGGGATGTATCCATGGTGAACTCCTAAATCATTTCTGAATTATTCATTTTATGCTATCTCAAAAGTCACATTGTAAACACAGAAGATGACTGTGCTAGTCTCATCTGTTTGAAATCAGTTCTTCTCATTTATGATTTTCAAATGATTTTTAACCTTTGTTTTAGCACTGCAGAGGAACAGTTTCCTAAATGAAACACGCCAACAAGAAAATGCTTCAGGACTGCCTTCATAGCTGCACTTTGGTGATAATTTACTGATTCAGGTTATCCTCAAAGGTATTTGCTGATGACAAGACATGAGAAATGTCTCCTTTGCAGGAATAAACAGTGCTCTGCTTTTCCCTATTGGTACATAAATCAGCATTCAATGGCACTTGTGATCGCAGCAGTGCTGTTCTGAGGACCCTCTTGAGGTTTTATATGTTGGTCCCTGAGATGTGCCCATTCCTCACACATCACCCCATCCAGCATCCTCCTCCCTGTGTCCTCCCCTGATACTGCCCTGCTGAAACTGCTGCTGCCCGATCACCTGCTTGCAGCAGTGCCATTGCTCACTGATAGCTGAAAGAGGAACAGCCACCGCATCATCCACTGCTGCAAGGACTGCAGCCAGGATTGTCTGGAGTTTGGGAAACCAAGACTGTAATAGCTTATGGCTATGCAACTACACCATCTGTCAGATCGTGGCATAAAAATGAGCTACATCTAACACACTGCCTAGCCATCAGTTATGCCTTTTGGCCTTCCCCATGCAAGAATACAGGCAATAATGTAGCTGTTTTGTAATAAAACACATTACATAATAAACTATAATACGATCACATCATATTGTTATGTAATTACAAGTATATGTACACATTTGTTTGTTTTTAATCTTTTCCAGATAAAGAAAAGCATTCAATCACAGTCTGAAATGAAACCTAATAAGTCATATTTGCACATATGAGCAGTGATTCTGGACAGCTGGGCATTTCACTGACAAACTGAAACATCTTAAGTGGAACCCTGTTTCCAGTAAGAAATGAATACCATCTTTCAGACATTTTAGGTTATGCACTCTAAGATGGACTTACGCCAAGTCATGAGTCACTTTCAAGAATTTAAGATCCTGTATTTGGTATCAATAACCAGCAGAAAAATAAATTCCTGTAACTATTATCAGAGTAATATCATAACATCATAATTTGGAGAAAATGAAAAGCCCACTTTCCTTATTTTTTTTTTGTTTTTTGTTTTCCCCTAAAACAAAATGTCACAGCAAAGATTTTCCACTGACAAGGAAGAAAAAAGAAGACAAGCAATAACATACAAAAACAAGCCTCTTCCTTAAATAAGGAAGTATTTCAGATTTCTCACAATTAAACACCTTCTGCCTGTATCTTAGAAGAAAACCCAATGCAGCAGTAATAAAAGCTCATCTACTTCTCAACACAGCAGTACATATGCCCCATCAGCCCGTTCCAAACACTGTGTCTCCGGGAGTTTACACCAAACATACCTGTTTTTTACTACTGAATATAAATGCTAAGGGTCAAAATCCCACAAACGTACCCAGCCATACTATCATAAGCAGCAGTTTGGCTTGCAAGGTTTGAAGGACTGACATTTAGAAACTCTCACTTTCTGCGTTGCTCAAGTTTGCTTCTGTTGCAGAGCACCAGTTTCTGCACTCGTGCTCACAGCCAAGGAAAAGCAGAGACCGGCAGGAAAGCCGCCGCTTCCCTGCCACTTAACGGCTATGTTAGTTGTTTCTACCAACTTCCACAAGTGACCAACAGACACAGACTTTCTGAAAAAGAAAGTAAGAAGTCAGCACAGCTGAAATTGTGTTGGTTTAACACTACAGCACAGAATACAGCAGATCTATATGCCAGCACAGCAAGAAAAAAAATAAATTGCTTTTAATAGACAAACGTTTAGAGCAACTTGTACAATCTGCAGTGACATTTCCCCCTTTCTATTACATAAGCCAACAGCTAAACTTTCACTTTCATACAGTATACTGCGCGTCTCTGACAAAGTGGGCAGGGTGCCTTACCAGCTTTCTCTCTATTTTTTTTTTTTAAGATATTTTAGCAGCAAAGGAGGCAAGACTTAGATTCCTCAGGTTCTTTCCAAAACTACTGTATTCTGTTGTTCTGTGTTTATGCTGCTATGCAGACATCGATTCAATGGGCTTCAGCAGGGACCGTTATTTGTTTATTTAGCATGGCACATATTTCAAATCTAAGAACCTTCTTGAGCAGCTTAACCCTCCACAGAGAATAATTCAAAAGGTAAAGAAAAATCCATGAAATTCCAAAAAGAAAAGTTAGGATTTCAAAAATTAGGTGAGGTCAATACATTTTGCTACTGTAATACCTCTTTTTCTAACTTTAAGAAAAAGGGAAGAAACAAGGAAGTCAGTAGGGCATCACAGTTCTTGTAACAAAACAGGCATCATACAGAATGCAACAGTATCTGCAGAATACCTACAAATGCATCTTAAGTAGTAAGGTGCCTGTCTCGCCTTGGATTTTAGTGGGGTGCAATCTCTAACTTTTTGGGGGCACAACAGGAATCATAACTGTGATGACTTTCAACATCATGGCTGCAAAGACAAATTCACATCTATGAAGGGATTGACCCTTATTTCAGAGCTTGCACAGAACTCCAAGGACACCCCATTCACCTGCTTGGATCCTTCCCAGCCCCAGCTGCCCATGGAAAGACTTTCAAATGGCATTCAGCAGCGGATTCAGAGAGATCAGGGACTGCTCGGAAAGAGCAAAACACAAAGACAGACCTGCTCCAGTGAGAGGTCTGCTTATAACCTTTAGATATTTATACTAATAGTTAATTCCTCCCTAATCTTTCTGTCCACCATTATGATCCACCTCAGTGCTGCCACAGGCTGAATCTGATAACTTAATCCCAACCCTTTCAAGATAGCCAGCTCTGATAGGCTTACTTGTTTTTAAATGTGTTTTGATAGACAAATGAAGCTCTTTAAGTGCCAACAAGTCTGCATAGTTAGGATTCAGAACTCAAAGAAACACAGGATTAAAATCTAGTGATTTTGCAAGGCAAGTCCATAAGGGCTACACGTACAGTGCACAGCATCAAAACATCTCATCAGCCAGACACACCTGGGTGCCAGACAGAGACAGGAGGCATAGAAGAAATGAAACCTTCGCAAACAATGAGCTCTAGACAAATTCATTAGGCAATGCTGGACATATGAGTTACACAGGAGATGCTTTATGGTGCACGTGCCCAACGAGTTTATGATTTCTCAAAAAAAAAAAAAACCATCTTGCATTACCCTGCTAGTAGCAGATAGCTTGTGTCATATCTGCCTTCCCACGCTGTATATCCCATCATAAATAACACCGCTGTTAGCAGACAGCTTGCTCCTCCCAACATATCTCACCTCCAAAACAGGCCCTGTGAGCACCCTGCTTGGGGTGCCCCAAGCCAGGCCATCAGTCCCTAGCTCGCTCCACCAGAGGCCTGCCCGCATCACACACGCACAGACAGCACTGCGGGGCTTGCCACAGGGTAGGCCGCCAGGCCTCAAGCCCCTCTCCTGAGTAAGAATCAGGCATTTTCTGAACCACCCTGCTAACACCAACATGTGCTCCGCAGGCAAAGCCTCCTCCCAGGAGCGCTCAGTGTGTGCGAGTTCTGCTGGCTCACTACACAGGTGGCTCACCCACAGGATCCAGCCCGCTTACACAAAAGCCTCCTTCAGACAGCCCAGAGCAAACCCGCCAGCTCCCGGCGGCGGCACCCCAATTCACAGAAAACATGGTGCAAGAAGGACAGGGATCCACAAAACCACTACCAAATGTATTTACAGATCTGCAGGTGCTCAGGCAGAGATCAGTGAGGGAGTGGAGCTCAGATCTAAGATATACCACATACCCAAGTATCAGAAAGGGCTCCCTGCCTTCTACCAAGATGCTGTACAGAGGTTGAGGAGACGGACTATGCCTACCAGTTCGAGAGAACTGTGTGTGCAAGCAGCACTGGCCAATGTTCTGCCTTTTTTTCCCCCCATAAAAATAGATGCAGAACTAGTCAAACACCAACCCTAAACTGCCTCAGTGCAAGGTGATTTTTTTTCCTCACTGCAGCACAAAAAACACAGGGGGCTGTATTTCCATTTCATTTTCTTTGGGCTTGCTTTGCAATTTTACTTTGGGCAGGTCTTGGGGCAGAGCAGCTGAAAGCAATCTCCTACTTCTCACCCAGACCCTGCTGTGAACAAGGTGCTCCCGTCACAGCAGCACCACTACCATTTCCCTAATTAGTTTTCCCCAGTTTTATATCCTAGATGACAAAATG
Source organism: Penelope pileata (assembly GCA_013396635.1). Classification (NCBI taxonomy): domain Eukaryota; kingdom Metazoa; phylum Chordata; class Aves; order Galliformes; family Cracidae; genus Penelope; species Penelope pileata. The sequence goes on along the minus strand of WBMW01001482.1, from coordinate 504,814 downwards.
CTTCATACACTCAACTGGGATGGCTCCTCCTAAGAAGAATTATACAGAAAAACATCAGTTCAGAATTAATAAAGCCTCCAGTTCCTTCTACAGAGGCTTTTTGAGTCCTGTAAGCAGAAAGAAGAAGAGTTTTTCCATCTATCAGGCAGCACGAGGGGAAGGGCTTCCCATGAGGTGATTTTGAAATTCGTGGTCAAAGGTTAACTTGGTTTGTAACTTCAAAGTACAGAAAATCTTGGAGGCTGGAAGAATACAGGGGCAAGGGCTGCCCCAGACGTAAAACTCTGGGGGCATGTTACAAACCTGAGCCCAGCCCATCGCTGCCTACGAAGCTGCTTTCTGCATTTGCCCCACTCTGTTTCACCAAGAAGTAAAAAGTTGGTTTCTGAGAGTTTAAAGCAACCACATTTTTCTGGCTCATGGCGCAGGAGGAGGAAAGGCAGTTTCACTAATTAAGATCTGCATACTGCTCCGACTCCAGTTTTTCATGATGCTACTAGATATTTGAAAATATGGTACTCACTCATGGCAGGGTGCAGCTCCCGCAGGGCAGTGAGTAATGGTTTTACTCTCGCTCCAGCACTGGCAGCAGCATGTTGGACTGGAAAACAAACTTCTATTTCCTATCTATTTTTACTACCAGTTTATCCATCATCTGCTTAATTCTTACCCCCATATAAATGATAGAAGCAAAACACTTGGTTCTCGATGCTATGCGGATATCCATTTGAAAGGCTCCCACTGACTGTGCCATCTAGCCAGTGACACTGACTTCTTACTGAGGACAGGAGATGTCCATGAACGGCAAATCTGTGATCTGTGTGAAAAATCCAGGAGTTAAATCTTTTCACGTCTCTTAAAAATAGGAGAGAAAATGAGAGAGCCATCACAGGGAATAGCTCAAAATCTAAACCTGGATTGTCATTCTAAGGAAAACAACTGGTAATAGACAAACTACTGCATTTTTTTTTTTTCCATTTTGTGGGGTCTTTTTTGCTTTCATTAACTGAAAAAACCATAAAAAAACAATCAAACAGTAACGAGGTCTCAGATACAAAATATAAAGCTGTATTACTAAATGCCTGAGTATATCTTGCTGCAGAGCTGAAGCCTTACATGTTATTGACTTGTTTTATTTGCAAGCTTTGGAGCTTTTCTAAACACAACCATTATTTTGGCATTTTGCAACTAGCTCTGTGCTATGAGGTGATGTTAGCTGTGGGGGTGACAGCTGGCAGGAACTTCTGAATCGAAGGGTCTCACTGATACACACACAGCTCTGTGTTAGCTCTCACAAGATGCACTATTTACTAAAAGATGATTACCCATGAGTAAATAATGAGTCATGATATCCTTAAAAAAAGCAAACACACAGAGTTAAAGAATAATTTCCAACGTGCGTAAACAGGCAGCACTGCAAATTGAATCATTTCCATGCATTTTTTTCATAATAAAGTGTTAAAATTATAAAGCTATAGAAAACAACCAAATTAGATGAAAATAAGATAGAAGATTTTGGAAAGAATCTCTCTTTATATGTCTGTAAAGCATCATTTATGGACAAATGAACAGATAAATACAATCCCAAATATATGCAGGAACCAATGGAAGAGGGTTTTTTTTATTTGGATGACAACAGAAACACTCCACGGTAATTTCATCATTCTCGAGGGGTTACTATACTTACAGACAACACAGACCATGGAAACTCTACTTGTTGGATGGAAAGCAGTGCAGTAAATCTGACACTGTAATTATCACATGCAGTTAAACCTCTCATTTTCACTACACGTTATCAGAAGACTCCCTAGCACATTTCCTCTTTTACACTTTGAGAATTCAGTGCCGGGGAATTTGTCTCCAGACAATCAGTCTGCCATGAGAGAGTCCCCCCCTCATTATGGCTACTTTGCACACGCATCTTATTTCTGATGCTACTGGCGCATCTAAAATCAGAACACATACCAAATCTGGCAGTTCCGAGATGGAGACAGTGGTGCTTTCCCCCCTTTCCCCACTGTGTATTCCTCCTTGCATATTGGTCTTGAAACGCAGTCTCCCATGCCTTGACCAATCTACAACCTACATATTGTTATCCACAGTTCAAATTTTTCAAGTGATTTTACACAAGTTTTTTTTTTTTTTTTTTTTTAAAAAACTGTCTTAATATCTTAAATAGATTTTTTTTTCCCTCTTTTTTCTTTTTTTAGAAAAGAACAAGACAGCTAGAGCGATGGGCAACCACAGGAGGGATCACACAACCTGTCCTACAAGTTTCTTAAATTACAGACACTTGCACTTCTGGATCAGGGTCACATGTGCACGTAACCTGCAGTTCTAGGAGGTATTGCTCATTTTATGGCTCACTGGTGACTGCTAAGACCACTGGAAAGGCACCAGGCAGCTTTCATTGCCATGATTTTAACAGAGAGGATGGCACTTCTTCCCCAGCAATCCTCGGAACTGAAAGCACTGCCATAAAGAAAAGGAGGAGGAAGAGATGAATGCAGGCTGAGCACTTCAACTAGAATAAAGGCCCCTTTAGGGCACTTTAACTGCCACAGTTTAAAGCTCGAAGAGGAAACAAAATAACATCTAAAAACGTCACATTTCTCACAAGATCATATACACCCACACTAGGCAAAAAGAGGCAGATTTCTGCTGTTTTGCTTCATATGATTGCAAATGTTTCATTAAGAAAAATACAACACTAACAATAGGAAATAGTTCAATGTATTTTGCTTTTTTCTTTTCGTAATGCAAACAGCTCATTTTCTCAACGTTGTCATACTACCCTTAAATAAGGTCAAAGGTATTGTTTTGCGTTCAACACACAAAACCAAAACACACCACAACTATCAAAATAATCACAGCAGAGGGGACTTCAGTAGCTGCCTACCCCTCACCCTATCAAAGGCGTTTCATTCCGTGCCATACAGCTGCTGGTGCTTTACACAGCTGAGATCTAAAGGTTTCCTATCGATCCCTTCCAAGGTAACAGCATCATCACGGACCAAAGTCTTACTTCCATTCCTTCCAATAAGGGATCGCATTACTAAAACAAAACAAAAAAAGGTACTTTCATTTCTTACAGTGACTTTTCACAAATATTGGCAACACATCTAAATTGTCTGCAAATATACATGCACAGGTATCTCTCAGTCTGCTCTAACGCCATTTTCACTCCCTCTGTTTTCCAGCTCCTCCCTAAACTCTCTCTTGTTTAATCTGTTCTGGCCAGAAAAAATAATAAATCGTGAGGAGCACACAACAGGGAACACGGTGTTCTAAAGCTGGTCATATGTGAGACATAGCGAAATGGTACAAAGCTGAGAAATGCTATGATCCCCGCAGAGTGACATCATGACCTCTATTTACAGCCATAAATCTTATCAGCAAAGAGACAGTGTTCTGCATAACAGTGCATTGCTTCATTTTTCTCCCCC
>WBMW01001482.1:490660-501328 GCA_013396635.1 Penelope pileata | reverse complement strand
TATTACCATGCCAGTCTCTGCTTTATAGATTCTAGTTAGTTCCTCCGATTTGATGATGGTCAAACCAAAGATGGATCTGTCCTACCTGGCCAGAGGACCAGATTTTACCATCTATGCAAACAGTTATGGATGCAGCTAACCTGTTATGGAAACATCAAAGCCAAGGCATACTCATCATGTCCCCGTTTCCTATGTTAAGCAAAGTGATAATGTTATTCCTAATTAACAATGGGTAATTCAGCAGATATATGAATTGCAAAATAAGTCTGGAAAGGAAATACAATTTGTTGTCTCAAAACTATAATACATTTACTAACAAATTTTGCTATTGATCTATAAAATATTCAAAAAATAAAAATATGTGCAAAATCGTACAGTATGATAATTTGCTAGGTTGTTTTTTTTTTTTTTTTAATATTTTTCAAACTTCATAATGTCTATTAGAAGATACTAGCTTGGATTAAAAAGCGAAGAGCACCAATTGCTTTCAACCACTGGTTAACTGACATGAAAAGGTATAAGAAAAGGACTCTTAACACTAAGCTTTCACAAACTTTCACCAAATTTTTCATAAATATATCAGTAAACAAGAAACACAAAAAAATCAACTAATGAGATTCCATATTACGTCACCAAAAAAAAAAAAAAAATCAAGGAAAACTCTGAAGAAAAACAAACAAGAGCTCCGTATAAATTTAATCCCTAAAGCAAGATATTAGGCTTGAAATACACAGATGCAGATGGCAGGGTATAACAATTCCAAATTTAGTACTGTAGATAAAATGATTTCTATCTTAAAATCACACTGTAGCAGATCCTTTTCCTCACAAAACTGTTGAGCTTTGGAAAACACTAAGCTTCCGTTCACTGTTACCACCTACTTGTATTGTCACTGTTCTCATTTCTCAGGCTGTAAGAACCACTGAAGCCAATCTCAGCTGCACTTTTACACTAAGTTTCATTTCTGGGTCCCGACCTTTAATTTCAAACATTGCAAGAAGATGTGCATTTGTTTAAAGATGATACATAAAGCTGACTCAATTTCAGAAATCATTATTGGGATCCTAGCTTACTTTTCCTGACATATGGTATTTGGGCACTATTTAAAGTGATGCTCTGCCTTTGATGCTTACCAAGATTTTTCCGCTTCTAAATGAGACAAATTTCACCCCGTTGATACTACTAACAGTAACTCATTCACTATTAGTAACATTATTGAAGAAATCTCAAAGCCTGCTGGCATCTGCTGGATACATCCTCATAGCTTAGATTTACCTTTCTGATACTGTATACAAAAGGTGTAGCACCACACATTTTTTGACTCAGTTAACAAGTGTCCATTCAAAATGAAAAAAGCGTACAACAAACACGAAGTCCCAAAGATTATCCTCAATATGCAAGAAGCTCTCTTAGAAACTCAGCTCAGTAAAAGTAAGCATTTAAGCTGTATCTTCTGATCTGCCCATCTGCTTTCCCCACTTAGCCCTTCTCTCCAGATGGGAAAACAGGTGAGGTCTTAAATTACTCATATGTCGCTCTGTAGTTTTGCCCACACCCTTCTTCCTGTTACACCATCACCCAAGTGTTGTGAAATTTGGATCTCCTAGCAGAGATTGCAGCTCTTAACCTCCACACGGCAATAGGTAAACCTCAGTCTTACTCTGAAGCCTTGCAACATCTGACAAGTGGAATCTCCCAAATTCTTCCTGCAGAGTGCTCTTTCTGGGTTTAAATACTTTTTTCTGGTAAAGAAAAAAGATACTGAGGTTTTCACAAGCCTGATTTGCAAACTGTTTCAAGTTCTTTTAGATTAGATTGTGTTACAAAGTAAACAGTAATACTGTATCGCTCATTGCTTGGCTTAGGACCCCATCGGGCTTACAGTGCATTTGCTACCTCCAACTACCCATGTTCACAAACAGCATTCATTGATTTCAAGAGATCTTTTTAAAATTACAGGATGCTCCACTCATCCAAAGCCATTTAAAAGAGCAAGACCTAAAGAATTATTGACAAGATTAGGCACGATGTATCAGGAAATGCTTAGCAACAAAACATTTATAAAAAAAATCAGACTGTAGATTTGATCTTGTAAGCCTGCACTTACATGACCGGTAATGGTCTTCCTTCACATACCTTTCTTGTACCATCAATTCATTAATTCAGCTGCTCATCAACATGGACTACAGCTATATCTACACAGACATGTTTTGAAGAGACCGAACTCAAGTTATAACTTGGCATGGAATAGAACATCATGAAGGGGAGCACAAGCTTTACATCTTGCTGCTTGTTCTGCTTGCCCAGACAGCAAGCAGCATCTTGTCAACAATCTATTTCCCCTTTGCCTTCCATCTCCAAGGTGAACTGCTGACAAGTCTCTGTGCTTCAGTCTCTGTGGGTTGAGGAAATAAAATATGTAAAAAATATTGAGAAATAGAAAGCTCCTAGGAAAAAAAAATCAACCTGCAGTATTGCTATGAAATGTGGGCTAAACAAACAGGAACTTACACTATGGGCATGAATTTTCAGCTGCTGCTGGTAGATGATCTCAAGCTACAAGCAAAGGAAAGGAGCCATACGGCAAATGCCTTGGCTGCCAGCCAGCGTCCACAATGGTCCCCACAGGGCTGCCTCATTAAAAGGTGTGGTAATAGGAGAGGGAAGATAGTCTGCTTGATTTCAGGTTTTGTGGCTGCAGTTCTACCACTTTCTCGCTTTGAGAACTTGGATTTCTCACTGGAGAGAGAGATATAATCCATGAAAGACTTCTGGAAAAGCTCTGGAAACCAATCTGGGCAGCAAAGGTCAAGGGAGAGAGGAGGGCAAGGGTTCATAGAGTAGCTTGCTTATGTAAATTTAGCTTTTTATACTGACATTCCTGTGAAGAAAGCATGATCAGAGAACTACTCTTAAGCTCAGTCAAGTTCTGGCTACTTTTTATACCCACATGACTCTTTATATGAGGTCAAAGGCATTGACCTCAAGCACTGGTGCTGTACGTGCAAAGGCAAGAGTACTCTAAGTTTTAAACAAGTTGGCAACTTCAACATGTGCATGGAAAATGCGTGTGCAACACTTTTTACAGTTACAGAGCAGCTCTAGTGGCTTGTATAGACAGAAGTGGTAAGATTTGCTCTGTTACTTCAGTATGAATTCATAATATTTTTCTTTACTCCCCTGAATTTATCATGGGGAATCCTGGTAGACCCATAGCATTGATCTATTTTATATTATTCACTTCTTCACTCATCTCTAACCATGTAAACTGAACTTCCCCATATCAGACTGCTCATCTCAGGACAAGATTCCTGGAAAGTTCCAGTCACAGAATGGCTGCAACTGGAAGGCACCTCTGGTACATCTAGTCAAGCTCCCTTCTCACTTACCTTATGCCCAGGACTATATTCATTTGGGTTTTTAATAACTCCAAAGATGATGATAGCACAGCCTCTCTGGGCTACCTGTGCCAGTCAAAGTGGTCTAGGTATTTCTGCAGGAGTAGCCAAATAAACAGTTGAGATTCTGTTTTGTTGGGGGCTTTTCTTGCTTTTGTTTTTTGTCTATACGCAAAACTTCAGACTCTTTCAACCACTTAATAAAGGGCTTAATAATGAAGAACAGGTCTGATCACAGCCAAATTTGACCGTAAATGGCGAACACCAGCAGCACACAGAGCTGTGCCGCAGGCCACGGCATTCTCACCCACACCTGACTTCCTAGCACAGGAAGCACTTCCACAAGATCGAAGAGTTTTTCGATAAGAGGCCTCTTGAAAGCATCAGACCAGAAGATTGCTCTGCCTCCCAAAGTGCAATCCCACCATTCGCTGACTGAAAGGTATGGCCAGAGCAGCTGCAAGCACATTCCTTGCACCCTACCAGGAGAATGACAGCAGGAAGCATCCATCTTCCCTAGGCAGAGGATGAAAGCAAAAGAGCCTCCCAGGAGGCAAGCGGCAGCACTTCTGACTGACAGAGCTACCTCCAGGTGGGTGAGGCTCTCTCTGCTAGAGAGAGACAGGCAACAAATGACTCCGGGGATGGTACAACCCACTTTGCCAACAGAAGGAGCGTGGCAGCTGCTCTCAGCATCTGCCAGATCCAGCAACTGACAGAACATCCCAGGGAGAAATGAGGCTGAGGGTGGTACCTCCATGCACAGGACTCTTTGAGGAAGGGGAGCGTCTCTGTGGTCCCTGTCCTATTCCTGACAAAGGAGGAAAGTGTGGAGTATCTGAGGCCAGGGACTTTGGGATGAAAAAGAGAGCTGAACAGTTTACCACAGTTGAACGTTAAATTGGAGAATAAGGTTTGATATCTTCTTGATGTACATTTCCAAAGTGACTTTCAACTTGAAATTCACAAGAATCAATGACAAATTATGGTTACATGTTAGAATTTGCAGTCACAGATCCCACACTCGCCATAGTCTACTTAGTCAACTGCATTTCCTGGCATCTAATGTTCAAAGTTTCATAGTTTCAAATAACATTAACAGGATCTGTAGTTTTCAAACAACTATTTCTACGTACTGCTAAGCACCCTGAGTAGTGAAGCTGTACTGTTCATGGACTCTAAACCTTAATCTGCCTGCATACTCAAAGAAATCAGAATAAAGGCTATACAACTAACCTTAATTCTGGTGGTACTTTTCCTTAGTGCTTGACATTATAACCTTAATAATCAGCAACTTATGCAGTTAAACAGACGATCCAAGTCATCTGGCCCAAACAAGCTGTTTTACTCTAGTCACACACAGCACTCCCATAACCCAAATCATTTCAGTAAGTCACATCAGCCAAACGGTACAACATAAGTTACGTGCAGTTCAACACTGCATACGAAGAACTCTGTGTACCAGTTACAATCTTCTCTATATTTGAAGAAATAAAATCGTACTTTAATATTTAATGAAAGCAGTTGTTTTGCTTCCAAGTGAGATTTGTCACAAATTTCTTACAGGCTAATACTCATTTAAGGCACAAGTACATATACATTCTGGATTTACACAAACACGACTCTGTACAGAACCTTTCCTTGTTTATCTAAGCAGATGATGTGCATCACCTTATTTTTCAGAGAATAAATGCAGCATGGAAAGTAAGACATCTGACTTAGAAAAGAAGGCTCACAATAAACCATTCAATTTCCTGAAGCCATGAACAAAGCTACTCTAAGCTTTATACAGAAATTCCACAGCTCCTAACGATACTTGAAGCACCTTACACACAGACACATCCTGTTTTTCAAAAGATGCTCAATATACACAAACACAAAAAGAGCCAAGAGTAAATTGATAAACCATGAAAATAAAATTTTAATCTAAAACTAGAAAACAGATTGTATGATGTCACAGAAAGTCAATACCACCTGCCTAAAGTAGTGAGGAGGTAGGGAGATAGACAAAGAACAAGTTTGTACTAAAGGCCAGAGGAAAAAAAAAAAATGATGCTAAAGGAGTATCTTGAATTTACTAGTGCTTATTCTTTTTCTAGGTAGGAGATCCAGACCAAGAAGCAGCAGTGGCAGCACCCCACACCTGCTGACATACAGCTCAGCTAGAGCACACAGCAAGTAGCTGGCACAGCTGAGTTAAGAGAAATGAATTCTGCATGGAAGCTGCAGAGTTAATATGCTAAGGGAGGCCAAGGTGCAACGCCAAGAATATGGAAGAAAGATGTGAAGGTCTGCATGAGGAAAAAAGGCCCAGAGTTCAAGAACACTGTACAGCTGTAGGGAACAACAAGAAACAAGACATGCCACGCAAGGAAGGAGTCTTGCAGCGGTGATGAAAGCAGCCGTTCTTACCCACAGAAATACATTTTTCTTGTTAGCATTTTTAATATGGTTCATCCATATGCATGTCACTAAGATATCAATTATTGAGCGACTGTCCAATGATCCAACTACTTACTTAGTCGGAAAGTACTTTCCAACTTTTCTCAGAGCTCCTTCATTTTCCTACCCCAAAGCTGTTCCAAAGCACATCCTATAGTTGGGTAACGCTGCTGTACCTGCGTGTTACAGCTCACTGCTACCAACTCCCATGCAGTAATCCAGCAAGCATTCAAACTTCAACGTTAAAATAGGAAAAAATATTTAATAGGTGAGCAGAATTAATGATCTTCTCTCCAAGGTAAAGAGGTGCGCATTGTATATACACAGATACAAGTAACCTGGTTCTACGTGTGCTAACTTCACTCTTCCCTCATTCAGCAAAGGGAAGACCTGCATTTTGACTTTAAATTCACTTGAGAAGACATTGATCTCCTCACCCTGTTTTCTACCTTCCTATTCCACAGCTCGACAACCGGTCCTTTTATTTCTTCCAATGGAAAACAGAACCCTGATTTATTGGGTCAGGTTCATCAGAGGACACAGAACAGCTCTGTTATCTAGAATGATCACATTGCTTTCATGCATATAATCTAATTATAACATAAGAGTACTTGCCATTTCAGTTCATCAGTAAAAATTATCACAATTCTATATACTTAAGACACTTCAGGATATACAGTAATATTTTCCACTGCACTTTTATTCCCTTATTCTTTAATTAATTTATCAGTATAAATTCCAGAAGAACTTCAATTTCCAATAAGCTGCAATAGGTCAGATTATAATGTGATTTTATTACCAAAAGCATTCAGAATTGGATACAAAATTTAATACTTGCGCTTAAAAAAGGTATTTTCTTTGCTCACAATTTCACCCTGCCTAGTTGCAGGCTGTTACACGTATCTTGGCAATGTGACCATAAATTGAAAAGGTTAACCACGGAACCAGTTTTTTAATCAATCTTTCTACTTGCATTGTACCCCTACCACAACATGATTAAAGTGAAGTAGTTGGGACGAGTAATGGAAACGATGTTGCTCGCATGTTGTGAATTAAAATGAGAGAAACAACTTATGCAAGATTCATTTACTTCATTCAAAACGTCCTCTTGGACCACATACAACTGATGAAATAACAGAATTGAAGAAATACTGTTCTTTAATCTTTGCACAGAAAGCAAATTCATTTATAGCCTGCCCTTCATTTTCATAACAAAGCTCCTTGTAATACATGTGTTACTCATTTAGTTATCCCTGTAAAATATGTAAAATCCCAACTCATCCCAGAGAATACAGTATTTCTCCCCTGCACAATGACAAGTTCAAAAAGCATCAAAAGCACTACTGCCATACTAATGGCCCTGCTGATTATTCTGCTCACTTTGATGGATTATACTAACCCAGGCAGACCCCCAAACTTACAGACCTATACTGCACTTCCCAGTAGAGACTTTCTCAAAGTCTCAGAGGCCTTTCTTCAGGTAAGCATATAAATTTATTTATTTGAATGGGGCCATGTAGGAGAGACTCTGTAACTGCATAAAGAATCATAGAATCATTAAGGTTGGAAAAGAGCTCCAAGATCATCCAGTCCAACTGTCAGCCCATCGCCACCATGCCCACTAAACTGAGTCCCTCAGTGACACATCTCCATGTCTGAGAACTCTGGGGATGGCGACTCCACCACCTCCCTGGGCAGCCTGCTCCAGTGCCTGACCACTCTTTCTGTGGCGTTTTTCCTAATATCCAACCTGAACCTCCCCTGGTACAACTTGAGGCCATTCCCTCTTGTCCTATTGCTGTTACCTGGGAGAAGAGACCGATCCCCACCTCACCACAACCTCCTGTCAGGAAGTTGTAGAGAGCAGTAAGGGCTCCCCTGAGCCTCCTGTTCTCTGGACTGAACAATCCCTGTTCCCTCAGCCGTTCCTCGTGACTTGTGCTCCAGTCCCCTCACAGCTTCATTGCCCGCCTCTGGACACGCTCCAGGGCCTCAATGTCTTTCCTGTAGGGAGGGGCCCAAAACTGAACACAGTACTCAAGGTGCAGCCTCACCAGTGATGAATACAGAGGGANGTCTCCCCTGAGCCTCCTGTTCTCTGGACTGAACAATCCCTGTTCCCTCAGCCGTTCCTCGTGACTTGTGCTCCAGTCCCCTCACAGCTTCATTGCCCGCCTCTGGACACGCTCCAGGGCCTCAATGTCTTTCCTGTAGGGAGGGGCCCAAAACTGAACACAGTACTCAAGGTGCAGCCTCACCAGTGATGAATACAGAGGGAGATCACCTCCCTGCTCCTGCTGACTACACTATTTCTTGATACAGGCCAGGATATCCTTGGCCTTCTCAGCCACCTAGGCACACTGCTGGCTCAGGTTCAGCCAGATGTCAAATAAAAGCCCCAGACCCTTTTCCTCTGCAACTTTCCAGCCACTCTGCCCCAGGCCTGTAGCATTGCAAGGGGTTCTTGTGACCAAAGCACATGACCCAGAACTTGGTTTTCTTAAGCTCATACAACTGGCCTCAGCCCAATATGCAATCCTCCCCAAAAACTGGAAAGGAAGGAATAAAGAAGAACAGTGGAAATACTAGGAAAATCTTCCCTGACTGATCCTGTCAGAATTAGATCCTGACCGTACCCTCCAGAACCCAACATGTGTGTTCTGCCTCACCTCACATGGACAGAAGGTGAGACAGCCCTCAGCAGCCCCTTCTTCCACCTGACAGATCCTCACCTATTTTGGAAATTCAGCACACAAAAGAAAAAAGACAGAAGAAATGTGCATCTCTGCACTGCTACTCAGTACCCTGCTGTACAGCTCTGCCCTACACTACGACAGATCTATTAAAGAACAAATTAGTTCCACTGGAAGAATTAGTGCTCCCCAAGTCCTAGAAGAAAGTCCAGGACACAAAGATGCATAAAAGTTGTGCTACCTTCCTTCTAACGCCTTCCCACATCCCACACTACTTATCTTGAGTTGCTTTCACATTTACGCCTCTTTTGCCTTCTTCAGCTTTCAGTAATAAGCAAACTCCAAGTCAGTAAACCAGAATATGATGGAGAAGAGATAATGAGCTCCAGAATTTCCTTTCCCAGCAAGCCAAAATTCCTGGTCTCACCCTTCCTGTAGCAAATGAGATTCTTGCTGGAGGATGTCCTGCCTCAAATCAGGTGGCTTTTTTGAGGTTTCATCTCTTGACTCCCTTCCAAACAGAATCAAATTTCAAGACGGGTTACAGAAGACAATAAACTGCCAAACTTTCATGATTTACATGCAGCAGTCCTTCTCCCTGTTTTCCTCGTGGCTGGGTTTTTACATACAGCCAAGAGGAAAAATCCTGCTCATCATCAACAGCGGGGAAGCCAGGAAGATATATGCCTACCACAGGTATGTGTTGCTCTGCAAGCTTCTTTAAGGAGTACCAGCATCTGTTATCATTAACAACTTTCTCCCCTTCACCTTAAAAAAAAAAAAAAGCAACCAAGCAGCAAACAGCATACTAAACAAGGGAAGTACAGCATGCACGTCAGAGAAAGCAAGTCTCACGTCTTCAGATGTTCTACAACCATGGACTCTGAAAAACACCTGAAGAAACCTGTCCCCAGGGCAAGCAACCTTCAGTGTAAACAGATAAACTTATGAGTCCTCTATTTTGGGGGGAATTTGGGAAAAGGACGCAACATATAAAGAAATGATCATGTAACAAAGTTAATGTCATATCATGTAAGAGAGTGAACCGAAGCACCAATATCACCAGTATACAGCAAACAGAATTTCTGCACAGGGCAAGGAGGAAGCACAATCAATTTGACTTTATGTAACAACTTGGATAAGCAAAGAACCCCGAAATCACAGAAGAGCCAAGGGCAGCCATGATGCGCCCACTCGTACAAGGCTTGATCCAACCCCACTGAAATCACAGGAGGTTTCCCATCGGCTCCAACAGATGTTGGTTCTCAGCTCCCAGTTAGAAGCTGATGCAGACCACAGCTAAATCCTCCCTCTTCCAGAGCAGAGCCAAACACTTGAGTTTCACTGGGACCATCACGTGGCAGAGACCTCTCTTTCACCACGGGTCTGCTAGGACCGGATCCTTCCATCACTGTTGTGAGTAACAGCAAAGTGCACAGTCTCACCCAAAGGTCACCAGCACGCATCGGCTGACGGAAAGCTGAGCCTGACTCCAGGGTGCCGGCACTGATAGGAAGGGGAATCCTGAGCTAGCGAGCAGGAGAAAAAAACAAAAGCCGAGAGAGGAAGGAAGTAGGCATATCCAGTTTCACACAACGTTTGTTGTTGTTGTCCCTTAACAGCTGTTCCATGAGGAAAGGAAGGGATGCACTTTCAAGAGACTTAGTGCAGCGTCTCTCCACCACCGGGTCGCTTTTTAAAAGGCTCCGCACTTCTGTACACATATTCTATGCAGTCCAAAATCAGTGAGGGAACCCAACCCACTCACCATAAGGCAGTGCTGCTAACTGATGGGACTGCACCTAGGATGAAGTCTCCTGAAAATTATCTCTTTGCTACAGACATTTCTTATAGAGAACAAACCCTTTGCTCTGCATTTTTTTCTCCAATGTTTATTCCGAAGCCGGAGCTGGGAAAACAGGAACTAGAAAACCTCACAGATCGCCTCAGCACACGAGCAGCACCGAAGTGTAAAGGGGGAACGAATCGCCTTACACCGAGATGCTCGCTCCATCACTCACGCCAGCACCGGGTCACGCCAGGGCTCCGGCGGGCGGCCCCGCCCGGGGCTGCGCGCTCCGCGGTGCGGCACCGCGCGGGAGGCGGCGGCCGCGGCTCCGTCCCAGCGCAGCGCC
>WBMW01001482.1:387760-490145 GCA_013396635.1 Penelope pileata | reverse complement strand
ATCGCCGGTGTGGGGCTGTCAGCCCCGGGCACGGCGCTGGGGGACGGCTGGGGGCTGACAGGCTGGGGGCTGACAGGCCGTGAGCTCGCAGCCGGGCCCGGCCTCAGGCGTGGCGCTGAGGCGTCTCCTCGCACCTGGGCAGAGGGCAGCACCGGGGCTCGGTCACACTGAGGGATGCGCTGGGAAATGGGTGGCTGCACGGCCCCAGCACCGGGCTCTGACCCGTGAGGTGGGAAGGGATGGGATGGGATGGGATGGGATGGGACGGGACGGGACGGGACGGGACGGGACGGGAAGGGAAGGGAAGGGGAGCACCTCGAGGCTCCCGCGCAGCTGAGGAAGATGGCGCTGGGAGGAGCAGGCGTGAAGGCAGCAGCTACCTGACAGAGTGAGATGGGTTTGTTTTTCCGTAAGGAATTACAGGAATATTAAACCCTTCTTGCAGTTATAAATCATTTAATGCAAATCATTTAATCCAAACAGAATTTTTACAGGCTCATGAGGTTCGTTCGTTTTGCCAAGAGTGACTCATGTACAAATAAAACGAAACCAACAAAGAAAAGAACTCTCATACCATGTGCATGTGGGTGATCCTTTGAAAAACTCCTCGTTATTTTTTAACTCCGCTGCAGCCAGGGGGACGGGTCCAGGGGGGCCTCAGCACGCAGCCCCCCAGCGCCCCGGTCTCAAACCAAAGTGCACTGACACAGTGTGGGCACAAAAGGCTTCCAAAAAATGAAAATAATGTTAAGTGAATAATACTCAGTGGAAGAATGCAGTAGGCAGCTAATCCCTCACTGAAGGGTTAGTTAAGGACATGAGTTAAACTTCATTCTTCACTCGCCATGTCATAAATATGTGCTGCTAAACACAGGGCACCCCGCGCGCCAGCGGGGCGGTGATGCACAGCTCTGAAATGACTGACATGTGGGGACACGGGGTCAGGCGTGCCATCGCCGGCACGTCGCTGCCAGCAGCAGCAGCAGGTACGTGCGGACACCGCGTAGCTCAACGCTGCCGTGCATCCTGGTGCCGCTCCCTGCCAAAGACGAGATGTTGTCAGGAAGGGAAGGGACACGTCGCTGTGTCCCAAAGCGCCCTCCAGGCACCAACTTCACACTCAACATGAGGAAGTTGACCTCCAGCCCCACAACCAACACCAGCCCCAGTGCCCGTCCCAACCTGGAGCGAGCACCAAAGAGGGAGGCAGAAGCATGCAGCTGGCATGGCCAAGAAACCGGTGACATTATCCTCCTCCCTCAGAACAGATTGCAGGTCATCTGCAGGCAAAGCTCCCACGGCATCAGCTGCCCGTGGATCATGGCTTGTTCACAAACACCAGAGTCACTAATTTCCTTCCATTTAGAAGCAAGCTAAAGCCAACCTCTAATGAAATGGCCAGGAGCTGGAGTAGGAGCGCGTCTGACATAATCCAGCTCTGAGGTGAGCTGGCAGAGAATCCCTAAATCTTTCAAGGCATAAGGCTCTTCCCAGTGAAACAATACTTCCTCTTCTGCATTTTAACAAAAAGAGAGAACCTAGTACCTCCGTGGATTTCAGCTTTTTTGCTCTCCATTTACTTTTCCTAGAAGTATTTCTTGCCTGGCTTCCATACCAGCACATAGGGGTGGGTGGGCAGGGGAGAGCTTCACTCCAGCTGGACTTCCTGGCGCTAACGGATGTCTTGAATCGACACCGACTTGCAGATTTCCTCCTTGCTGGTTATGTTGCTTGTTTTTCCCTATGGATCTTTGAACTTATATCGCCTGCTTAGCAAATCTGTTCACATACAAATAGATTTGTCTTTCTCAGAAGTATAACAAACCACATCTGGTTTGTTTTGCTGGGTTGTTTTTTTTTGTTTATACACCAGCAGGCAGATAGCACAGGCCAATAAAACCTGAGCTGAGGAAGCACTGACTCACGTGGCCACCTAGCATGTGTTATCTGTTGGGCAGAGGAGCCCCTCACCACTTGCCCAAGGAGGGTCTTACAAAACATGCAGTTTTTCCTACTGTTTATAAATTCCCAGGCCTCTTGCTTCCCCAAGCCCCTGAAATAGCACGTACCACAGCGCACAAGAAAATGGAGATTGAGGACAAGGAGAGCTGTGGTAAAGCAGCCCAAAGCATCAGCAATTTAAGACTTCTGGAGTCTTCTGATTGAATGAGAGCCTCACCTTCCAGCAACAAAAATCCAAAATGTTTCATTTGAAAGACCTTATGATGAATGTGGAAATCGGGGAAGCATGTATGTCCTTCTTCATGGTTTGGACCACCAGCAGTGACTGAGCATAGCAGGAAGCATCCCATGAGGGTCCCTCTTTAAACCAGTGCCTCTCCATACACCAAATCTACCAGGCAGTCCGCAAATACAATGACTTCAGAGTAACTTCAGTTTATTATTTGTGATAGCTGAGGCCAGTTGGCTCTAAGTGCCGTGACTTTTTGAAATTTTTTAGTGGTAACTGAAAGTATTTGGCCAGCATCCTATAGTCTTTGTCTGGGGCAAATGTCCATTTACTGGAAAAAGAAAAAAGTAAACCACTAATAATTATATATTGTTTAATATTTTCCATTTTGCTATACAATGTAATCTATGTCTGTTTGAAGACGTTTGGGGAACCTAAAAACAACCTGATGTAATTTATTATTATTATTATTATTATTTTTTGCACAGACATCCAATTCCATTCTATCACCAGAATTCAGGGGGAGCCACAGCGGATGTGTGAGAACAGAAGAGACATGTACGAAAATCCAGGGAAAAAAGGAAATGAAAATAAATAACAATGAAGAAAGCAAGGGAGAGAAACAAACCTAGAGGCACAATGTAACCTCCAATACAGTTCTTATCACCACACATTTCAGCAAATACCCATTTTTGATCTTGCATGAAAAAGGCAGCACGGAATTTTTTTCAAGTTCTGCAGAGATGCACGTGGCACACAGGGCATAAGTGCTTGGTCCACAAAACCAAATGAACAAGGGCAAAAGAATGTGAACAGAAAGAAAAACAGCAAGATTAAGTTATCACCAAAAAATTTTTAAGATCTGTGTTTCTAAACTGCAACAACAAAGTATTTGGGAAGACAGTCTGAGCCCTCCTACACTGAAGCCGGCGTCCAGACTACATAGGGATTTGTGGATATTCTCCTTCTTATTGGAAAAGCTGTTTTACTAAAAAAGGCTGTTTGGACTGCCATCAAAGGATGATGTGGAGGTTCAAGAAAGTTCAGAACGGATCAGACAATTTATGGTCGATAAGTCTATCAATGGCTAGTAAACGTGATGATGCAATCCAGTGAAATCTCTGGCTCAGGAAATTCCCATAACCTCTGACTGCCAGAAGTTAGGAAATTCTACACTTATCCTATTTCTTCCAGTCTTTTGGTAAGCATCCTCTATCTGTCAGCATCAGTCCAAGGCGGCTGGGCTAGATGGGCTGCTGGAGTAAACAAAAATGGTGATTCATGCTTCTAATCTTCTGAGGAGATAATCAAGGTCATTCTTGTCATATTAGGCTGCCGCCTGTGATTAAATTTTCTATGATCAGTGGCTCCAAATCTCATAAAAATGGCAGTGGGCCTAGATTGGATTTCATAAAAATACACAGCAGAAGCTGTAATAATACTAATGGAAAAAGCAGATGACGAGTGACAGGCTCACTTAGTTCAGATGTGTAGATTTCCCTTCACACTGAATGGAATGGACAAAGGATGAGACTGGGACAGTAGCGAGGACAGTCTGTCAGGCAAGAGAAAGCTCCATTTAACTGACCTGCGCAAAAGTCTCAAGTTTGGAATGGGTGTGACAGCACCAACGCTTTCCGCACAGCTCTGTTCCAGTGGTGGGTAAGGCACATCTCTTTCAAGAAGAACCAGAGCGAGCATGGATGCAGCTCTGTAGAAGGTAGAGGGGTAAGATGGCCGGTAGCCCTATGAAGACCAGATCCTTTGTCCCAAACCACTGTGGTTTCAGTTAAAAGATGAGGGCTTGGAAAGGCTCCCGCACTTGTAATAATTCTAACCGGGTTACTTTGAGGGAAAGCTAAAGCCCGCTGGGTAGAGGTTTGATTTTGAAGGCCTGACAGAGGCAAGAGCTTATCAAGTTCTCTCGCTCCTAATCTAGGACCATACAGACCTCAGCCGGCAGGTGGGTGGGTAGGGGCATTAACCGAGGGAATGTGCAGCTCATCATATTCTCAATCAACTCGTTATTTGTAATTGAGCATTGCAACGGAAAACTTAGCAAGAAACATACAGACGCCAGGAATGTAGATGCTACCTTTCTGCTGAACTCACAACAGAACATAGAAGGCTGGTATCTCTTTGCTGGAGAAAATCAGGACATCTGCTCATTTCAGTACGTGAAAACGTAAAGTAATGCACCATCATCTTTCTGATTCGTTCTCTGTCTTTTGCTTTAGCAATGTTTTATTAATATTTTATTTTAGCAGACCTAAAACATGGAGTGAATGAGCTCACTTTACCTTTCTCATCCTGAATCGATAGTTGGATTTTCAGAGTAATTTAGACATATACAGTTTTTATCGAAGCATTCTGGTTCCCAAATTCTCTTCAAAGGTATGAGAAGAGAAATATTACCATGGGACTAGCAGAAATGCTGTAATGGTATATTACTGTAATTCTATTATTTTAGAATGCATGTTGCCATTTTTTACTGCCCGCGTAGCACACAGTGTAGTACAAGTATATATACCTGCTCAGTGTGATACGTAGCATTGGTACCGCTTATTTCAGTAAAATCGGTGCAGCCTTATTTCAGTGAATGCCAATTTAAGCAAGATTTGCCTCTTGATTTACAAGAAGAAAGCGTCTTCTGAGTGTGATTATGGGCTTCATGTGGTGATACTTACGCTAACAGTGCCTGAAAAAAGCAGCAGTTCATTCCCCTAGAGCACCTGATCTGCCAGGAATCCCCAGAGGTGCTTTGGAGGCCAGCTTGAAAACTCCCTCTGCAGAATCTGCCAAAGAAGAGTCCTACCTGAGTCAGACCTCTGGCTTTTCTGGTGACCTTAAACAGTGTAAGCTCACTGATACTGCTGGCAACGTAATCAAATGTGCGTCAATCTTTGCAGAGGGAAGTACTTCAATGAAGGCTCTTGTTTTACTCCTACAGAGTAAGTGCAGCAAGTCACACACAGCAGCCCGTGTACTCATCTGTTGGTAGAAGCCACTGCCTGAACAGCGACATCAGGGAGGCGTGAAAAAATGACAGATGTAATCATTTGCACTCTGAATTCACTCTGCAGAAAAGAGCGTAAATGTAATCTGAGGACATACTTTTTATAGTTCCCTGGTCAGCCAAAACACAAATCATTAAAATTAAAAAGCTAAGTATGACCCAAATGCGGTGATAAGCAGTAAGTAACCACCTGCAGATCCTACCTGGTGCACGCAGGCTCACAGCTGCAAACTCCTGGAACAAATTAGAAACTGGCGCTACCCTAACAGCTGGAAATCTCATTTCTTTAGGAGCAGAACATGAACAAACAAGCAATGGATGAGACAGATAAGTAGCTAATTCCAACATGTAGGAACCTCCTGCTTGTTAACGTACCCATTAGAGTCAGCCCTCTTTCTTCAGAAGAAACTTTCCGTCAAATCTATACCTGTGTACCAGGGCTACAAACAAATTAGAAATGCACCAAAACAGGCCGAACCACTTGCGCTTGGATTTTTAATTATCTTTATAAAAATGAGAACTCAGGGAGGAGTTGAGGATGATTAGAAACTGATGATGGCATGTGCTGCCTGCTTTCCCTCCCTCCCAGCACAGTGTTTCTTTCCATGCCAGCCCTTCAGACACAACAGCAGCAGTGACCTGTTCCTTCTCAAGACTTTTAGAAAGCTGGCGCTTACACTTTTAGCACCGTGAAGAGCAAACAAACTTCTCTGAAGAAATCTTACCTGCTAAAACCACTTTTTTAATGCTCTAATGAGTTTTTAAAAACAACAACTTGATTTTTGCCAAAAATGTCATTACAAAGCAGAATGAAAGTGTCTCTCAACCTTGGCTATAGAATTCCTGGCACAATGTAATAATCATCGGAAGGGAGGAGATTCTCTGAAAAGAAATGCACATTCACTCTCATTCCAGTGCCATATTTCATCATTCAGCACTGAAAATGCCCATTAATAAAATAGCACTCATCAGTTTTATAACAATTCCAGTTCTAAAACTTCTTCTGGAACTCTAATTGATCCTCCAAATGAGCTTTACTTATCATTGATGGAAAACTGGCAAAATCCAAGCCTGTACTTTGGCGACCTTTCAAAGTGTCCAATTAGGTCAAATCAAGAAAGCTCTAGAAACCAATTACAGAAGCACTTCTAAGCCAAAAAAATCCTTTTTTGTATTCTGATACAACTGCAGCATTATAGGAATTAAAAAAAAACAAAAAAACATACAGCAACCAACCCCCCACCTCAATCACAATCTGTGTATGCACCTGAAATACCACCTCCATAGAAGTGTCAGAAATAGCCACTCCTTGAACCACATCAGTAAACCATATTTGCTCACAGATTTTCTTTATTAGTGTCATAAATGTCACTGAGTAGCTCACTAAAACGAGCGGTAGCAGCCAGTTCCTTAATATGTCAAGCGAACACTGGCTCCTCTTCAACATTTTTCTATACATCTCATCTTCAGTGCTCTAATTTCACACGTATGCAAAGTCTTCACCTTGTTATGAGTTCCATGCCTCAGCAGCATGTTTGTACATTAACACATATGTTGACAATATGATAAAAATAGTCTTGGCAACAACAACAATAGCCACCTTTATCTAACCTCTCAAGAATGGGATCTTTGCTTCTGCAGGACCGCTGCGTGCACAGCCATAGGTGCTGGTGGGCTGCTTGAGGTGTGTGCTGCTGCCAACCCTCATCCCACCACCCACAGTTATGAATTAATTAGGACTTGAAGATGCCAGAGGGAAGCAAACCAAACAAAAATAGCATTGTAATTGAACGGTAAACAATAATTAAATCTCTGCGTTATGTTCAGCATCTGCACATTTCTAGACTTACTGCAGTGGGCGACTCCAGGTCTAACGAAATCATGCAGCTAAATCCCAGAGGACTGGACAGATCTCAGATCCCAAGTGCATCTTTTTGTTAGAACTAGTAATTAAAAATTCAAACCCTAGCATGGTGGAGGAACCAAACCCCATCTACCCTGGCCAGACTGCAGGAGAACAAAACGTGCATTCCTACTGTAAAAACTTTTGAGTTTTCCATTCCAGACGTGCACTTGTTCTACAATTTCACATCACAATGGCCCCGCTTTAATATGCTTTTTATTTAATTAGTAATTTTATTATTTATTTACTTATTTACAGTTCCCTTTCATTTTTCACCAACCTTTTTTAATTAACCTGTTATTAACCTGCCATTACAGTAACAAAATTAAGAAGGTTACTTCTCACTGTGCTTCGGTCTCCAAACTTCATTTAACCACAGCGTTGACACAGACCCCTCTAAGCTTCTTCCTGCCAATTTTGGTTTTCTCTGCCACGTGGTCTTCAGCTGGCTAGCTTACAAATTGGACCTCATCGATTCATCTCTGCACCACGTATTACATTCCCTGAACTCACGCTGGAAGCAGCCACCTGTCATTCAGTAGTCAAACTTCTTAACAAAAATCTCCTTACCTTTATCGGGAGGACAGGTGAACTTCCCGAAGTGTTACTTTACCATGAGCTTGACCAAAGGTAACCACGAGGACCTAGCCATACAGAAGAAAGTCAAGGGTTTCTCCTGCGCTCATCCCTAGAAACCTAAAGGAAAACATCTCCCTGAAATAGCCACAGGGCTTTTGTACGCTGTCATTTCCCAAGAATGGCTAGACCAAGCCTCTCGTCAGTTATTAAGCACCACCAAAATGTTAATTTGCAAAGGAAAGATAACCAAATTCTCAGTTCCATTTATACAAGGCATTTGATTTTACAGCCCCCAAGATCTCTTTTAAATTATAGCCACTACGCAGCAGACAACTGCAGCATTTTAGTTAATATGCTGAAAGCTTTGTGCGGATCCTTTTTCTTCCTCCCATTATTTGTTTACCAGTCCGTTAATACAAAAATCGCAAAATGTTTGGAAGATCTTCCAGCCCTCTTCCAGATCAAGTTTCATAGGTTCCTTGGGTTTCATAGGCTTCTCCCTGACATGCTAAACTGCTAGGTACAGATGATTAACTGATTAGAAACGATGTAATTAACGTTTACAGCCGCACTGCACTTTTTCTGAAATGAAAATGGAAGAGTTGTAATGGAAGCATTATAAATTCATAAAACAGTACAAAGGGACTGCTGTGTGCTCAGGAGGCCAAGCTCAGACCTAAACGCAAGGCCCACACAAGGATGTGCCCTGACGTACGAACACCCTTTGCTGTGGATGGCTGCCACTTTTAGGACTGATGGCAAATATTGCTGAACTGCTTTGTTGACAAAGTGTCAACAAGCAAACAACTTCCTGGGAAGTACAGGAAGTTTACTACAGACATCCTGTTTTTCTCATTTTATTCATTTATGCCTTTTCTTTAACCATTTATAACGTCAACGTTTCACCGCTTGGATCTCTCTGTAAAAGTCTTCCTCGCATTTTCTTCCGAGACACCACTCTGCATCAGCTGGTTTTTCCTGCTTCATCTTGTTCATATTTCCTAGAAAAGCAGCCTTCGGTGCATTCAAGAATTTCTCAGGTGTCTCCGGCGCATCTTCATTTGCCCAGAAAACAAATCAGTAGGATCTCAGGATCCTACCTGGAGCCCACAGACAAAGCTCACCGCTAGGCTGAGAGCTCTGCGCCTGCCCTCCCAGGCAGAAGGCTCCCGGCCCGTTGGCAGCAGCAGGCTTCCTGCTGGTGCTCTGCTTCCTACTCCCCCCATTCCTTTCCAGCTGCCTCTCTTCTGGGGTATTCCTCGGGTTGATTTCCAGGTCTACACAGTTCTTATGAGGGAAGTAAATGCCTCTCTTCTCCTTAGTCTCGGCGGCTTTCTGAGCAATACCACCCTGCCTCTGTTTTGTTTGACTCCTCTAACGCCTGCCAACCACCTCCAATACAGCCTTCTGAATACTTTTATCCTACCTGGAGCACTTCAATTTCTTTTTAATAGAAGGTTTCCATCATTATCAAAGACATTTCTTTGGATTTCAATTTTTTTTTTCCCAACCATTTTTCTCAAAAGTTTTGCATTCCAGTTTTCTCCATAAATTCAAAGCATCGTTGCACTAGCAGGCTCCCATTCTTTCTCTCCATCAGGCCTCATTTTTAAGAAATTTCATTTTTAAATCAGAGACAATGTGTCTTTTTTCATCTCCCTCACAAATCCTGATACCATTTCCCCAGCCTTTTCTTCACTACCAGTGCCTTCTCATCTGTCCCGCTCACGCTTTTTGTCAGCTGCTCGGTTTAGGTTTATATTAGAAGCTGTCTATTTTCATTGTATGTTTATTGGTACAATGAAAGACATCAAGACCTTAAACTCCTGCAGCCTGATGTGCTGTTCCGCTTTGAATTCCTGACCAAGTCCTGATCCTTTTGGACATGTTGCCTCCCTGGACTCCTTTTTCAGTGCCAGCATCTTCCTGCTCACTCTGCTGCTCGCTCAGCCTCGCAGTCCCCACACGCTGGCTTTGGGCACACTCGCTTTCTGGGGAGGTGCGGTCTCTGCTGGTGGCAGGGCTCTGACCTCGCTGCCCTGCGGTGCCTCCTGCAGCGCTGCCATCCCACCGAGGCCCTTCCCCCTTTCCTCACTGCCCAGTGCCACCGCACGCTGCCAGCTGCGCGTGGCCTCCTCCTGCCAGCAACACCCACCCCAGCTTTCTGCACAGGGCAGCACGCAGGCCCCACACAGACCCCAAGCAGACACGACTTCCTCATCAGGGCACTGCACTGCTCTTCAGGGCCAAGGGCTGAGGCACAAGCTACAGATCCATTTCTTTTTTCCCAGAGGTGCTTTCCCAGTCAGATAGAAACCAGTGGCTCTCTGGGTTCCAGGGAGGCCCTGCCCCAAGGGAGGAAGGCCAGGGGCTGGCGGCTGGCACAGCCCGCTCCCAGCTCTGCCACCTGTTGCCTTGGGCTCAGGTGGGTCACACCATGGGCTCCCTCCCCCGAGTGCCGCTGCTGTGCGGCACGCAGCCTTGACCAGGTGGTCAGCAGGGCCCACTGTTCTTACAACATCGGCCGATCAGCCCTCCTCGCCATGCTCGCAGCAGACAGCGCCGTGGCACTCACACGGAGCTGCTCACACCCGTACACCCGATGCCCGCCGGTACAGGCGCTGCCCGCGGACCCCCATGAGCGCAGCGCCCATGACTCAGCCCCGGGCAGGGACAGCGCCCCGCAGCCCCCGCCCTCCCGCGCAGCGCTGGGGCGCACCCGGCAGAGCCCGGCCCGGCGCCGGGGGGGGNAGCGCCGCACGGATAGCGGCGACTCTCCGCGCCGGGGCGGGCCCGGGCCCAGGCGCAGCGCTGTGCCCGGCATCGGCCCCGCAGGGCTCGGCCCCGCTTCGGCAGCGCTCGTGGAGCCGGGGGGTGCGGGGGCGGCCGGGGCCGGGCTGCTGCCCCGCGTTGGCAGCGCTGCGCCGCGGGGAGCTCCGTGCCGCAGCGCCTGCACATCGGGCTGGCAGGTTGCAGCTGGCTCTGGAAATGGGGCTTGTTCCTGTCCGCAGCTCCCCTGCCAGTGCTTCTGAGGTGCAAAAGGAAACGAAAGAACAAGAGAGGAGGGCAGAGCCCAGCCCGGCTGCCACCGTGCTCCTGCGCTGGAGGTGCCCAAGCGAGCGCCCACCCCACAGCGGCGGCGGGGCAGTAACACTGTGCTGCAGCTGGGACGGGAGGGCAGCGCTGGGGGGCAAGGCGACTGCCATGCCATTCCGGTCAGCACCACACTCCCCCAGCGCTGTTCCCTCACAACGCGGCCCGGCTCGCAAGTACGACCCGAGGCGGCTTCGTGTGCCGGGTTGGCAGCAGCGCGGCGTGGGTAACACACACCCGGTGGTGCCCCACGGTTACAGCCCCGCGGCCGCATCGCGCTCCTCGGCTGTGGGAACAGTGACCTGAGTGCGGTGCGCTGACGTACACCCAGAGTGCAGCTTCTCATGTCCACGTCTTAATTGCTGTTACACAAAAAGCATGTGTAATCTAGCCAAAATGTAATACGTATTTTAAATGAGAATTAATTGAATTGTGTAACTGAACAAATGGCAGCAGAACTCGAAGAACAGAGCTGGTCTCAGCAGGACATAGCACCAGCAGGCAGCCGAGCCTCTCTGTGGAGATCATAGAGCACAGAGCCACAGAATGGTTGGGCTGGAAGGGACCTAAAGCCCACCCAGCTCCATCCCATGCCGTGAGTAGGGTCACCACCCGCTGATCAGGCTGCCCAGGGCCCATCCAGCCTGGCCTTGAGCACCCCCAGGGATGGGGCACCCGCAGCTCTCTGGGCAGCTGTGCCAGGGCCTCACTCCACTCTGAGGGAAGAACTGCCCCTGACATTGAATCATGCAATGCTCCAGCCCTGGCTCCTGGAGGCATGCTGCAGAGGGTCTCCCCTGATCTCGCTCATGGGTCTGTCAAAATTGGAACTCACCGTACGGAGCAGTTGCCTGGAGAAGTGTCAGTGTCTTCCAAAGCCACGAGGGAGGACTGTTCTTGCTCTACTGAAATCAAAACCTGCACACTTTAAAATAGCTAAGGGTAATGAACTGCGTTAAATCCATTAATTTCCATATGATTTTTCAGTTTTTCACCTATGTCTGAGGTGTGACTGAAGCACCATTCCCTCCTGCACCGTTGCTTCCCTCACCCCGCACAGCTCCACATCGAAGCAGAGGGTCTGTGGCTCGCGGTTGTCACAAGTCTGCGAAGGAGCCGCTGAGCCCGCGCTGCTCTGTGCCAAATGAGGAGGGGAGGGATGATGATGAGGTATAAAATCAATGACGAAGGGGCAAGGGGAAGGGGAGTACGGACATAAACTTCCGGGTGTGTGGGAGGGCACGGAAGGCAGCAGACTGCTCAGACAGGGCGGTGCGACCAGGAGCAGCAGCCAGGGTGGTGACCATCAGCAAAAAGGGAACGCGGTGTCTCCAGGGCCTCTCTGGAGATCTCTCATAAAGGTGTGGGGCTTGTGCATCACCATCGTTCCGCCCAGCAGCAAGGAAATGCCTCTGGCCCATGGGGCAGCTCCACGCCTCCTGTGCCAGAGGGCTGTGCAGGGGGCACGGGGGAGCTGGGAAGTACTGGGAGGAGGCAAGGCCCAGTGCGATGGCAAACAGTGCCTGGAGGAGAGCCTGAGCTTGGCTGCTCGTGCTTCCTCATGGACGTTGCAATACATTCTATAATGCCTCAAACGATGATTTTTTGAAAGCATGGAAATAATAACGACTAGAAGTCCACTTCTGTATTTTCATGGGGGGAAAATATATCAATCCCTTCTCCATCAGTTTCACAGAACCCTGTGTAAGCCCTGGGTCCCCGTTCCCGACCCGGAGCCGCGGTGCCCGGCAGCGGCAGCGGCTCCGCCGCGGGGCTGCGCGGAGCTGTCCGTGGTCACAGCGGCTGCCCCTGCAACGCCTGCCGCAGCTACAGCTTGGGTTTTCTTTCTTTCTTTTTTCTTTTTTTTCCCTTTTTTTGGTTGATATTCGACATAAGATACTAGCAAAATGGTTAAGAATTCACTTATTTTTAAAAAAATTATTGCTTTTCTAAGTCTGGGTTTTTGTTTCAGGTTTTATTCAGGTTTCTTAAATAACTGCCTATACTTTTGGTAGATTTCCAGCTTTCCCATCCATCTGTCAAGTTGAAAATAACATGAATTGAATATTCAGCTTGTTCTTTAAGCTGTGGGTTTCCAGGGACTGAATCTCATTTAGGCAGATAAATGCAGCTGCTGCCTTGCCAATTGGTGACATTATTTCCTTCTAGATATCCCCCCTGCCTTGCACATTGCTGCCACGGCATTCACACCAACGCGTCTCTTACACTCCTTCGCCTTGTAAAGCAGCGCAGGAATGCTGGGCTTCTCGTTGGGCTTACTTTCTGCATATGGCCATTAACCCTGTGCTTACCACCATGCTCAGCAGTCCTTCACCTCTTCAGACGGTCCCTCGTGTTGTCTGAGTGAACTTCTAAGACCGACGTCCATTGTGCTGTGGAGCCATATGATGTCTAGCAGTCCAGCAGCCTATAGATCTTTCTGACAGTGAAGAGGTAGAAACCCCAGAGCATTTAATAGCTTATTGCTGTCAGTTTTTGCTGAGGAGCCTCCGTATCCAAGAACTTCGGCATCTCCTTGTTCATTGAGACCATGTTAATGTTAATCATCAAGCAGAATATTTTGTCTCTTTTCACTCATGCTTCCTCAGTGCCTGCTGCACCTGGATATAAAGCTGTGTTGATAGTAATTACTTCCCTTGACATAACACATTGCTCTGAGATTCAACAAAACACATCATGGCAGAGACTGTCAACTGCTTCTGTGAAATGTGTGTGGTTCGTGTTAGTGGGTTTCTGCTATTCAGTCTTCCTCCGACAATTGTTTTTAGACTGTGATGCTACACACTGTGAGAAGTTTGAGTAATAACATATTAGTAGGAAAATGAAACGTGACAGAAATTGAACACGAGTAAAGCAAAGCTTGTATGGAGAAGGATGCATTTTAGCTTGCCAGGTCCTTCACTGACCAGTCGCGGCCGTGGCTGCTGCACAGTGGGTGCTGGAGCTGGCTGTAAACACGTTGGCTTTAAACCAGCAGTGACTGTTGTGCAACAATCCTTTGAGGTGAATGTCTAGTAAAACTGCATCCAGACCAAAGCTTCTTCCATGAGCTCTGCTGCAGCCAGCTGACCATACAACAAGGCTTATCCCCAGAGAAGAAATACAGGGACAGCCAAATGTAGTGAAGATGGATTCATGGATTATCCTGGCACTGTTACTCTGAGAAAATAGTTTTAAAAGCTGAAAATGTCAGGAAGAGAAAAGCCCTCAACGTTGCAGTCGCTCCCATCAGGTGAAGAAGCAGCAGTCTGCTTGGACAGCTCCTGCCTTCATGCAGCTCCTCTGCTCCCTGGTACGTGGCCCTCACTCTCCTCCAGCGGCACTGCTAGGGCATGGCCGTTCCTTCTGCCCCCAGCCTGGTGCCTCCACCTTCCCACTTAGTTCTTCCTGTGGTCCCTGGGTGAGAAGAGCTGCAAGAAGAGCTGTTACCAGACTAAGCCCTAAGTGATCTTGTTCGTGCACTTACAGGAACACATGGCTGCTCATGTTTTGAAACACCGATTTCAGAGATTAAAGAAATGTGATGTTTCTAGTAGGAACATTTCAAGCGTGAGCAATTTCATTACTTCTTTCTGATCCAAAGTGAGCTGAGAAATTCCATTGTTATCATTTTTATCAGCGCACATTACTGGTTTAAAATCAGTGTTAGACACGCAGTGGTTGAAAGGGCACTTTTATTCAAGATTTCTTCCATAGTAATATGCTGGCATGCGTGTGCAGAGTGCCCATATGGCACACTTCCCTATGCTGCCTCATTTTAACCAAAGTATATATACTTCTCCTGCAGAAACAGTAAGGCAGAAAGCCTTAGAGAATAAACTCATTCGAAGCTCTGCAGTTTCACTCGTGGGTGGGGAATTCACTTAACTTCAGAGAAGACGTTATTCGCTCACTCACACAGGGAGCGGGTAGGGAACAGATTCCTCAGTAATGGGAACAGAGAAAGTAAGAAAGAAACCCCAAGCAACTTCTGTTTGGTTCTATTCTCTGTCCACATGAACTGACCACGTAATGAGTAAATAATTGTTTAGATCCGGTAGTACACAACCATGTTGTGTCAGTAACAACTCTGCTGCTAGCTGACAGTGGGAACTGGCCATGAGCAAAGTTGTGCTGTCATTTCACAACATTTTTCTAGGCTTAGCTACAGAAATATTGCCCAGAACAGACAGATTCCTTTGCTACATGACAATGAACACCAAGAGATTAAAAATGGAGAGATGCCTGATGCTTTTGAAGAGCCCCAATGCCTCCTGGGTTGGCCAGTGGAGCATGAATGGCTAATATATAATTCTGGCAATAATACTTAAATAAAAAATGAACAACCAACCAACAACAACAACAGAAAAAACAAAAAAAAAAAACAAAAAAAAAACAACCACTGGGGACTCTCAAAATGTACTTTTGGCTAACCTAGTTTTACCTGAGCGCATTTTTTTGTTCTGTCTCTCCTACTTACTGCACTGATTTTCTGTGAGCTTTTAAATTACTTTGCAAATTCTACAGGGCAAGAGCTATGACCAGCTTTGCATCACACCTGGCCCAGAAAAGGTATGCCTAGGACTGGAAAGCAGCATATTTTATGGGTAGTGAAAAAGAAATGGAAAAAAAAAACCATGAGGAACCTGACTAATCACATCTTTAAACCGAGGACAGAGAATGGACGGGTGTCCTGGTCCACTAACCCCTGTGTTTTGAAGGATGGCCTTCAAACAGGCATCAAGCATCACGGTGACACTGCACTTCTACAGTGGGAACGTGGTCTCATTTCGGCAGGTGCCAAGGTAATCTCAGTGTGCAAAGAGATACTCTGAAGAACAAAAGGATTTACTATACCGCACTGCTCAGAACTCTTCTGGTTCAGGTCACCCCTCACAAGGTGCCGTTTCTTGACAAATCTACCTTTTGTGTTACTATTTTTATGGGCTATGTGGACAATTAGTATATGTTTCCATGGCAATTCATTGACAGTTTCTCATAGATGAAGACAGATTTTAGCATTCATAGACAGAAGCTCTGTTCTTCCTTTCTGTTTTTAAAGTACTTTTAAGGCTAACCGAGTAGGATCATGTCGGAGTACATACTACAGTAACAATACCACTGTGAGGATATTTGGGGAGGTCCAAGTTAAAAGTAGTCTATTAATATCTTAAACATTCACGTTAAAAACACATTCAGATGAGGTCAGAGTGGATGTAAATCACTGTTTTTCTGCTGTAGACATATCTTATGTTCTTTCCTCAGCTGAAGCCTCAATCAGAATAAAGCTAAGGAAGGTTGTAAAGACCCTGGTGTCAATGGTCAACCCCGATGTCGGCGTCTTCACCCCTCCTGCAGGTTTGGCTGCCTGTGCTCAAGGCTGGCTCTGGTGCAGCACAGCTGCTTCATCTGGAAGCAGACTGCTCGGGGGCTGCATTTAATCTCATGCCCACGTTCTTGGTTCCTGCTCAAGCTACACTGCAGCTGTGCCTGCACCTGGCTTTCTAACTTCATCCTGATCCTGATCCTCGCTTGCTAATGTGGCTTCTTTGCTTGGCTTCAGACTCGCCTCATTGCTAAGGGCTTGCCTGGCAAATTGGTGACTGTCACCTTGCTCGGGGGCTGTGGGACCAGTTCCCTTGCTGGTCGAGGCCCTGCCCAGCCAGCCTTACTGTCACCCTCTCCTCCTGGCTGTCCTGCCTTCATGCAGCAGCTGGTCCTCACTAAGCCCTGATGACTCTGGGACCAAACAAAGCCTATGGTGAAGTACCCTCATAAGGGTGCAAAACTGCTCCAGTAAATCGTCTTAGGGTCAGGGATATAAATCGATTTTGGATCGATTGTTCCAAAACACATTAACTGTTTGTATTCTGGGAGAGCAAGACTGACACTGGACTAACAAGAAAATTAGCAGATGTTCTAATCATATCATGGGTGTTATCTTCTTGTGTGTGCCAGCATCAGAGCTCTACAGAGAAAGAGGTCTGGGATCCAAAAAAACCCCAAACCTTCAAAATAGGATTAAATTCTGGAGCTTCAAAGGGGATTAACTGTGTGAACCTTGGCACAGCAGGGGATGGACTCAACTAGTTTAAGAGCCGTGGATCGGTCATTTCATGCATTTCATTTCAGGCAGCCAACTTACAGTGAGATGCTGTGCAGATATACTCAGTTTTCACTTTTGAAGTGCACTTGGACAGTCCATAGAAAATGTCTTGGAAATGAGAACTGCAAACAAACAAAGGAAAAGCATGCCAAGTAATTTAACAAGGGTCACGAGGAAAAAGCCTGCTCATTCCTCTTCCCGTGGAAAGGGACATTATGAGAACATCCCTTTGTGAAAGGAGAAAGGGAAGAACTGCTGATGCTTACTGCAAAATGAAATTCTGGCAGCCTTAGCTGTGACTATGACCCATTAATAATTTTCACTGTGAGCAACTCAGTGAAGGAAGCAAATAGCAGGGGGCAGACGTAATATATCATCCCAAACTCAAAATTTAAACCATAGTTTCTATCCTATTCATAAATTATTTGAGTATCAATGTCTAAACGTATAAAGCTAGTTTACCATATTACCTTTCTAACCATCCTATCACCTAAGTTTTCTTTTTTTCTGACAAATCAGACGTAACTTTTTCAAAATACTGTGTATTATACACAGTCCTCCCTGACCATCCTGCCAACATTCATCATGTAATCCGAAAAGAAGTATAAATTCCTTCTGAGCTCATAGTATGATGTCTNTTTTTTTTTTTTTTTTACGATTCAGCAGACTCTGCAAACATCCAGGAGAACTACTCCTCTCCCAGGTCATGGGTGGGTGTGTTACGCTCTCACATAAGCTCAATTCATGCTGGCTCCATAGGTCACCAGTGTTCGTTGTTCAGGGAAGCTGAAGCCCAGCAGCACAAGGTATCTCGCAAGCCAGCAGGTGACAGACACTGGTGTTCCTGAGAAAAATCTCATTTTGCTGAGTCCTGAAAGTAACTAAAACGCATATGAACCATGCCACATTTTTTGAAAATAGGATCTTTTTTTCTCTGTGAAAGAATGACTTTTTGTTAAGGTTGCTAAACTGGTGAAACCACTTCTTGTAGGAACTGTGGCAGTGCAAAGACTTTTGTGTAACTGTGAGCTCCCATGTGAAGCCTTACAACAAAAACCTGGAGTCTTGGACTTGTTTGCACAGGCTGTTTGGCTTATCTACGAAATATATATACCCATGCATATTTGTATTTGTTATGACGAGCAAATATGTTACATCTTCTTCCCAAAACAGTTTAACATCATTTACAGGTGGACCACTACATTGAAAAGTTGTAAATACTTTGACCTTCTAGAAATGGAAATTAAAGGATATCGTAGGAAAATTACTGCATGGCAGAATATCAGACCCCCAATAGAATATTAAAGTAGAACTGCTTATCTACTGTTCAGCATCCACCCATGTGTGTACTGGGACATGTACCTTGAAAGCTTGGTCTGCAGAAGTGGATCCCCGCTAGCCCAGTTTGTGTGACAAGGAGCTCGTGGTGCTGGGCGATGCCAACAGGCAGCACTGTCAAGGGCAGGGGCACGAGCCCAAGTGCCAAGGGACTGAAGTGGTATTGCTGGGACTGCCACCATCTTCTGCTGTGTTCTCACACAGGCTTGTAATTCTCTTTGTTTCTTGTTTTCTCTGAGAATAAATGGAGGTGAAATTGCTTATTCACTCCAGCAAAAACATTTAAAATTAACAGGCAAAAAACAGTAAACACAACTAATTCAATAAATTTAGCTGCATATTCACTGTGGTGCTAAAATCCAATCGACAAAGCAGGGGACTTAGAAAACAGCTTAAGGCACTGCATTATCTGCATAGCAAAGACCGCTGAAACAATTTGGATTTTCTGAAGTTCAAACCTACTTTTAACAAGCTCAGGGTGGTAAGGAAGAGAGGCGAAGTCAGTTCTGGTATCTGGCATCTCGCTGCGCGGTAATTAAACAAATCATTGTAAACAGTCTTATAAGCACCTTAAAACAAAATACACGAGTACTAATAGAACATCTGACAGGGTGGAAACAAAAGAAATTACATAATAATTTCAACACGCAGTTCTCAGATTAGATCTGCATGATATACTGCTGTTATTTTTTCACAGTAATAAACAAAGGTTGGCTCTGGCAGCAGATGCCTTTCCTCAGTGCTCAATATAGTATTGCAATACACTGCTGCTGCATTTCCAAATTACTGATGGTATTACCAAGAGGACTGCTACGGAGGAAAGAGAAAAAGACTGAAGGAATAATCCTGCTTCTGTGCTATACCACTGTGGAGGCAGCTGTCACAGCTGTGACCAAAGATACGAACAATTAGGTGGTTTCCACCATTCAATTCCTGTGATGTTTATTTTAAATAAGTAACACTTTAGCATCTGTGTATGTTTTCTTCTCAAGTGTGGGCTACACAGAGGCATAGTGAAAAAATAGATCGACTTCACATTGACTTCTACAGAGTTGAATTTCACTCAACTGTTCTTAACTGTGTGCATATCTCTGTGGAAGCGCTGCTGAAATTCCACCTCTTCCGCTTAATATTGCAAGCAGAAATGTAGAGTGTGGGTTACATTTCAGTCCCATTGGAGTTAGCAGCAAACTTCCTGCTAATTTAACTTACACGAACAGAACACAAACATACGGCTGAGCTTGGAACAGAGGAACGCGAGGAAACGCTGTCTCTGACTGAAGCCAGGGCAGGCGGGCAGTGCCCAGCCTTGCCCGTGCAGTTCTCTGCTCTAATGCCACTGCGGTCTGGAGGAGCTGCTCCTTCCTCCACCAGCACCGGTGGTTCCTCTCGCAGAGCTGAGGATGTGCAGGCAAGGAGGGAGCTGCAGGGTGCCGAGGCAGGTGCTGAAGGCTGTGGAGAACCATGAGGAGGTGAGGCGGGGAGGAAGAGCGGCCTCTCTATCCTCAGCAGGCCTGTAAGACACGTCTTGCACATAAACATGCTGGAAGTCCAGTCAGAGAACTGGATGGATATATTTTAATACTGCTATTTTTAGGCTATGTGAGAGAGAGGGCTGCTGGGAGTCTAATTTTAAAGCAAATGGTAGGTTGCTTCTTTCTCTTACATGCATAGAGCTGTGTCACGACTGAAAAATAAACACATGGTTGAGAGATTTCTTGAACTTCTGCATGGTGGTTAATTTTTCAACAGCTCTTTTAATGGATATGAGAGCGTAATACAGCAGAATCCACTAAGTCAGCCCTCACTGTCAGTTCCTCAGTACGCTTCTGGAGAAAATCCCATCTCTCTTACCAATGTTTTAGGTTTTAGCTGCGTTCCTTCCCAGTCTCCCTGGTCAGCTTTTGAATGAATTGCAGATTTTGAATCAGATTTTTGAAACAGTCTACAAAAGCATTGCTTTTCAAACCATGCTTGCATAACTCTGCGTCTGACTAACCTGTTAAATTCCTTGTCCCAGCAGACATGCAGAAATGACCCATTTTCAGTGGTGTGCTGCCTTAAGGACTTACGTATATAAATATAGTTAAGGACCGTGTACGTCTGCATGGCAGGCCACAAACAGTTCTCGGCTGCCTCTTGATAACCTTGATTATTTTGTTGTGCTGAAATGAAGCTTTTTTTTTGTTGTTTCACAGAGCAATGGAAACAAAAAAAATGTAATTGAAGTAGATTGGAATGCTTGATGTCTTACAATTTAAAATCCAAAGCCAGCTCACTTACATGTGGCTAATCGTTCTTGGTTTATGATGGGCGATGGAAGACAATAAAGTTCCTGTACTGTTCCCAGTGGCCAGCTATTCACATCCCAGCCCCATCAGTGTATCTGAATTACTAGCATGCGTTCTGGCAATCTGTGGAGAAACACTGCAGGCTGAATGGGTGCCAAGATGGATCTGTAACATGAGCAGATACTGCAGGGAAAGTCAGGTCCAACCTCACGGAGTGGACCAGACAGCCAACAGCAGAGTTTGAGGAGCAACAAGGGGGAAGGGAGGGAAGGGAGAAAGCTGCCCTTTCCAAGGCAGGGCAGCTTCCCATTGGATCCTGCAGAAGTTTGGACATTACTGTTGCATTAGGACATTATTATTGGGCTGTCCTCATACTCATTTGTTTGCATTGAGGTTTGGGAGGTTATTTTTTATTCCTGTTAGATCTGCACAGCTAAGCCAACCAGAGGAAGTGGAATGAGTTCTGTTATTTATCCTGTACAACATCAGACCTACACATGCTGCATGTGTGCCGAGCTACTGAAGTCTATCTGATCGCCAAGTGTTACTGATGGCAGTGCTGGCCTGCTGGTGACAACACGCTGGAAAAACAAAAGAATCCATGCTGACATTCAGCATCTAAACAAGCTGATAGAGCCAAGTTTTGGTAACTTAATACATTAGGAGAAGGGAGATGGCTTTCCTTTCCACTTGTAAATCCAGATACATTTCATCTGGAACAAATCAGAGCAACATAAAAATGTAACGTGGATGTGTCATTTTTCTAGCATCATTTTTTAGAAAATAGATTTGTTACTTAAGACACTCTGTAGTGCCTGGGACAAGCTCCATCCAAATCAACAGGAGCTTCTCCTGATTTTTATGGAAATTAGTTCAGGATGCTGAAGACCTACTTCACTGCCAACCACAAAAGCTCAGGAGTACAAAGTCTTATTGATCTGGTTATCAGTTGAAGCTTTATGTATTAATCTCCTCATACAGATTTGTGGCAACATGGTGGGACAAAGAGTTAGATGGGGAAGAAGTGTTTAGCTGTGTAGTAAATACAAATAAGAAGATAAACTTAAACCTCTAAATGGGTCCTGCTGAGTGGGAGGGACACTGCACCGCTCCTCACGGACACAGCAGCCTGTGGGTGTTCCAGTGAATAGAAGCTTTGTACTCAAAGGAAAACTGGCTTTGAAAAGCAACTAGTCAGACCCAAACAAATTATTTTAGTAAACTGAGTTGTTTTGTCCTTTGTATTCTGAGGGAAATGCATCTGCCGTGACTGTTTTTTATAAACCTGTTTCTCAATTTGAAAAAGTGTGTGAGCCCACAGATGTTACAATTTCGTTATTTTGCCACAGGAGTACTCTTCAGGACGCTGGGTTCCGGCAGCTCAGTGAGTTGGACAAACTGTTGGACAGTGATCCAAAGGAGAAATTTAACCAAGTTAACAAAGCCAGTGGCTGAGAAGATCTGACAATAATGTATCCAGCAAGAATTTATTAATGGAAATACAAGCCACATCTCCAAGGTCTCCTGACACTACTTTTCCGAAAAGAATAGAGCAGAATTATATCAAACAAACAAAATGCAAGATAAAACTTCAAAGCTTTAAATTTCTTTGAAAAGAACCTATCTTTTACCGATTGTATTTCTCGGCTTTAATGAATTTAACAATGAAGAATGAGGGTTATCCCTGTTAATGGGTTTTAAAACACAACCCCCTCAGAAGCAGACAATGTAAAGATAGCTATTACAATAGCAAGCATCAGGGAACGTTTTGTACCAGAAGGAAATTTACCAGTCAGAGTTAAGCTCAATAGAAAATCCATAAAGCCAATATCCAAGTCACTCTCTGTTGTGTAACGGGAATATAATTACAGAGATTAAATCCCACAGATGTGCAATATATCTTCCTTTGAAGCTGTTGTGCTTCCAATATCAGGCATTTTAGTTGCATG
This sequence comes from Penelope pileata, assembly GCA_013396635.1. NCBI lineage: Eukaryota > Metazoa > Chordata > Aves > Galliformes > Cracidae > Penelope > Penelope pileata. Next base: position 467,679 of record WBMW01001482.1, on the reverse strand, counting down.
TTAAGTGTATTAGGGGTGGTTTTTACTGCTTTGGGTTTTTGTTGTTGTTGTTGAGTTTCTTTCACTTTAAAATATTTGCCAAGTTTGGGTTGGATTGGGTGGGGATTATTTCTGCAGGAACAGACTAGCACCTGTACCTCATGGCCATGCCTGTGGTGATTTCAGCAGCGGGCAGATGAAGCTGGACGCTCTTCCTCAGCCAGCTCCACACCGCAGCTTGCTGCCCGTGGGGTGCTGGGAGCCAGGGCTGCTGAAGTTTCTCCATATTTGTAGTAGATGACGTAGGAAAGCAATGAAAAATTCCTGGGTAATTTGATGCCATCGCTACACGATAAACTGATACGTTGCCATTGCATCAAGACTGTGGGTAGCTATGTGCTTTTATACACAGAAGACAGCTGTGCAGTTTGTAGAGGTAGAATATGGATGCACAGTGTCTGGTGGAGGTGTACATAAGTCTCTCATTGGCTTCAGTGAGATATTTCTAAAATGAGGTGCCACTTAAACTTAGTAAGCATATCAGAGACAGAGCATTTGCTGCTTTCCTCAATAATTCAGGCCAGGTATGGCCAGCCTATTCTATACGGCATATGCGATAAGAAATGTGATTTCTCGCATGCTTAAATTACAATTTAGCCATTGAATGAGGCACTAGGTATCACTAAAGGGCTGAGCGCTTCCAGTACTCCACAACTATTCACAGGAGCAGGCCTCTGAATTGGATTAGAGTTAGGCTGTGTTCCTCATTTCCATCTGAAGCTCTGCTGTGAAGGGATTCTTCCAGTGTGCTGTATCTCAAAGAACAGAACAAATAGGATTTGGCTCTGACTGCTTCAGAGCTAGTACTGAATTTGCAACTGAAGAGAAATCCAATGGTAATTACTGTCATTTAAAAAAAAAATTGTTTACATTGTTTATATTTGCCCAGCAATATATTTAATTGCATTTTACCCATCAGAGCACATAAGAGGAAAACTCGTGAATGAATTCAACGATCAAAGGAACTACAGGAAAAAAATTCAATGCATGCTTTCTTCCTGTGTAAACTTTGAAGAAGAAATCTGTCCTAAGCTTTACTGTATCAAATGTTTTATTTATTTTTTAACATTGTTTTATCCTTCCTGCTTCTGAAACAAGAAATCTATGTGATGCTTCTGCAATGAGTCTGTGTCTAGGGCCAAAAAGAATGACTTGGAAGTCATCCAGAAAAGCACCTCCTTCCTCAAGACCTAGGTCAGTAATAATTATAAATTGCAATTGTCATATAATGACTTAGCATGGGCTATAATATATTATTGTGTCACGCTACATTTGTGTGATTCCTACATTCTGTGTACAGGATAGGTTGAAGAAATCACATGCCCAAATTCGTTAAATAGTAAACCTTTATTCTAATATATTATTTTATTTCACTTACAACTATGTATGTAGAAATCCATACATCTGATTCCCCAGAAGCACGATTCATTTGACAGATCTAATAACTGATAAGTGCAAGATTTCACCATACCTTGTAATTTTGTTCGTGGGACTTGGCAGGGAGTTTTCATGCACTGAATTTGGAATGTATCAGTTATTCCACTTCAATGTTTAAGTATGACAGAAGGGAAATAAAAAGTTCGAAGGGAAAAGCACAAATGGAGATGTTGACCAAACAAGACCATGGTGGATTTGTCAGGGAGACCCAGCCAGGGGTTATAGCCCTCTTTGCAGTGCCCCATGCAGTAATCATTCTTGGATTGCTCACAGAGGGAGCCTCCTTCACAGCCTCCCTATCCTCTGGATTGCATCCAGCCTCAACCAGACTCTCACAGGCAGCAGCCTGGGACTCTTCACACCCATCCTACTGTCCTAAGGGACAATCCATATGCATTGAGGTATTCACATGATTTGCTGAGGAATATAGCTTACTGATTTTCTTTAACAGAAAAGCAAAATATGTCAGGGTTTTGTTCTTTTTTTTTTTTCCTCTTCTCATTAAAGAGAGCCTATACTGACATCTCTACTCATGAGAGTTTTGCCTAAATAAGGTTTCCATATTGGCAAATACTTCACTCTTACAGAAGGACAGCAAAACACATTCTTTGCAAGTGAAAAAGGTAAAACAAGCTTTTCTCAGTGTCCTGATGAGCTCATCTCTGCCCAAGGAAAATTGAAAGTAATTCTATTGACTTAAATAGAAGCAGGATGAGGTCCTTTGTATCAGGGACTGATTCAAAGCCTAGAAAAAAAAAACAAGTAGAAAATGCTATGAATATTCTAATATTTCTGTTGATATTTGTACCAATGCATACAGGGAGATGTAAAAGGAACTGTGTTACCTAAATTAAAAATGGGTGGATCATTTACAAGTGCAAAAGGAGGTTTAAGGTGATCCAATTATTGCATTAAAAAATCCGGCAGGAAATACTTAAGCACCGCAGAAAGTATTTCAAATGACTCGACAACCACACGAGAATTTAAAGAAACTGTAGAAAGGGGAGAGATGCATCTCTTCAGTGGCAGCATGCCTGCACCCCAGAATTCAGCCTCTCCCATCACTCAAATCAGAGGTTGGACTTGGGAGCAGAGCAGTACTTTTCCATCTGATGAACCCCCATTTTGTTTTCACAGCAACCTCAGGAACAACCATGTGCCTGTATATCATCCACACTTTTTTTTCTGAAAATTGATTTTGGGATACCCATGACCTATATCCAGACTCTGGAAATTGAAAGCTTTCGATCAATATGGACACACCAAAGGGCGAGATCCTTAAATTCTTTTGGGGGCAAAATGTAGCCTGACTTCACCATGAACAGTCCTCCATGGATGTCAATGACTGATTCAGCTAACCGCACAATATAAAAACTAAAATGCCACTCGAGCACTAGAAATAGAAGAGCGATTTCCTCAACAGTTTTATCTGAGATTGCTTTGTGAAAGCCAGCATCAGTATTAGTTTTGTGAGATGTTTGATTTAAAATGTTCCTAAGAAGGTAAGCACAAATTGCTAAACTCTTGACAAACACCAGTTTGATCTGGGTCTTTGAAATATGCAGACACATTTATTAGTAGACGTTTCAGTCACATAGAGAGTAACCTACTATTTGAATATTTATGAACACTTCTTGCAAAGCTGAGTAATATGTATTTAAAATACTTATTACCTCGTTAGTCAAGGGAGTTACTACTTTTATTTAACTATTGGTAATATCCTGTACCCGTTGGAGTTGGTAATCCATGGAACTACTTTAAACAATGTGCTACAGAATATGTAGCTACGTGTTTTATGCCAACTATGACAGTAGCTAGCGAGAAATTTTGAGAGCTGGCAGTGGTTATGTGCTCTGTAAAGTCTGTACTGTTGTGCTCAGCAAGGTAAGGAGCTCTCTCTGTCTCACTTCACGTGATATGTGACACAAGGAACTGCCCTTTCTGAGTCTGCTTCAGACTCATTCCATCCCAATTCTCTCTAAAGCTTATGAAATAAAATATTTTTTATTCCAGCTGGCAACAATGATTCATTGTAACCGACCGATGTTATGAAATTCTTAATAGTAATGAGAGAACTTGTAGAGAAGACTAAGCTAGGTGTGATGATATTGGGATGATCTTCTCAAGAATCAGTACAAAGTGAATACATTTTACAGGCTGGATGGGGACTGTTAGAATCCAGTAGGCTTAGTGTAGGAGGACAGTGCCATTACAGATTGTTTAAGTCAACAACTTCAGAAGCTGTTACAGCCTTAGTCATTCTGAAGAGGACAGTTATTTTTCACTGTTGAATGTTTAATCCTATCAGGTGCCAAGAATTTCCCGAATATACCCAGAGATATTGTTTCTGGCTCCTTCTTTCATATATTTTAATTAAAAAACAGGAGAAGGAATAGATGTGGCTTGCAGTTACACACTATTCAAGTATATGAAATTTCACTAGAAGAGCAGCAAAGAAAGCAATATTTTTATATCATTTTACCGTACTTCAGAAATACCTTGTATTTATTCAATCATGGGCCATCGCATGACACAATCTGGAGTCGTAACTACTGGGTGGCAAATCTTCCTTCTTACATCTTTATTGGGCTGCATTTGCAGATGGCAAATGAAAGGCTTAATTCAGCAAATCTTACTGATGGAAGTAATTCTGATCTTTGCATGTCTTCTCACAGATTTCAAACCCCTATTTACATGAATATTTCTATTCCCTCCTGTGATACTGACTGTGAGAGTAGAGTTTGCAGCATCAGTCCAGATGTCATAAATTGGACTGTGTACATTAGCAGGTATAGATTGCTTAAAGGATAGGTGCTAAAACATTGTTCACTGGCACCACAATTATTCCTTATTGTTCTTTTTCTCTCTCTCTCTTTTTTTTTTTTTCCTGTGGCAAAGTTCATGGACTACTTTGTGTTCCTACTCTAAAGAGCTTAAAATTTATGTGTAGGAGTTAAAATAACATATGCCTAGGATAGACAGGATTATATATAGTTACCACAGACAAGAGAGAGTAGACGAAGAAACAACAAGACTAACTTAATCAAGACAGTAAGTCCCGCATAAACACCAGTAGTGGGATTTATCTCACCTAACTTTAGATTTATAAAAGTTAAGCATTCAGTCTTTGTCATCTAGGCTGTCGCTATAGTTTAAGGAGACAGACAGTTACAAGAAATGATCCATTCGCCTAACATACGTTAGGATGTGATGAATCACTTTCTGGATGTGGTTGTGTCCATTGACTGCAGGAGTTTACATTTGCCACTTAAATGCCTTTTAGATGGCTTAATTAGGTGAGAGAACTCAACCCAACTGCCTTGCAAGGGTCACAGTATACCTAAGTGTGAAGGTGAGTTTTAAGGAAGAATTTAAGTAAAATAAATTCAGTTAGACAAAAAACAAGTAATTGTTTTTGGATGTTGTACCATCGGTCAATAGGTCAGAGCTGAAATATATCAAGTGTATTTTCGCACACTATCTGCTTCCCCATTCATTCCTACAATTCCAGACATATTATTTTGGCCTTTAAAACTTGCTGTGTGCAAGGGAAGAAAACCTGGGCCATATAATGAGGTGGCGAAACTGAAGCCAAAGTACTGCCAAATGCTCAGTGCAGAAAGCTGAAAAAAAATTTCTTTTTCACTACAATTACATAGGAGACAATGCATAATGAGTAGATGAATATCCTTCAAAAATGTTTTAGGTGGAAATGAAAGGAGTTAGAGGTAGAAAAGACCAGAACTACAGTAGATAAACACTATCTCTGACAAGCAACAGTTTTCAGAAATATCTATTGATTTCACAGGTCACCACACAGCTAACAAAACAATCACTGGTTGTTTGTGAATTTTTTTTAACAAAAATAATTCTTGCATGAGGTCTTTGAGCTCTCGTAGTCATAACTTTTATGGAAAAAAACACAGATAAACACAGGAAAGGTATGTGAAATCTGTATTATATTTAAAGGAAGAGAAAATAATTGTCTAAGTTATATGTTTTGTCAGCTGAGATGTATTTATATTCCCATTTTTGTTTAGTACTTTTGCAGTTTACTTGGTGCAGTTACAAAATCTTCAGAAGAGATAATTTAAATAAAGAAATAAAAGACTCTATGTAGTTTAAAGGAAATAGTCTTTTATAACTATTATTGCAATTTGTATTATATAAATAATGATTTAATGATAGAATCATGTTTTATGAAACTGTTACCAAAACAGTTCTCCTATTTACAACAAGTGAAATCCATAATGCTTTGATAGTCAGCAAGGAGCCAGTCCTGGAGGCTATGGACTCAGCAAGAGAGCAGATAAATCAAAGTAAAAAAGATTGCCAACCTTGTACGTGACATTGACATGATCCTGGACGCCCTTCAGGTCTTAAATCTATTTTTGTGTTTGCAGAAGCATCTTGATATTAGAATGGTTCCAATAAATCTTTCCCTTGATGTCAACCCTTTAATATTACTGAACAATAATAAACCTTATGTCAATCCATAAAATGCTACAGACACAAGACTTGTAATTTTTTCCACTTTCACTTTTCCCCCAGTGCTGATAAAAGCATCTATCACACAAGCACTAAAGCCTGGGTCACTGGTAGTGAATTTTCAGACACAAGTTGGTGAGGAAAAAAAAACTTCGGTAGTCTGACGCCTTCTTAATCTAGTGACACATTCAATTTGATTCTAGACACGACTTCAAATTAGACATAACAACTTTGTCTGATATTAACGGTATTTATGTATTCTGTTGAAATGTATTGACTGCTGCTACAGTCAAATTTGCTTGTCTAAATTAATAGTGAAGCACTTTGTCATAAAGTCTTGTTGCAATTCCAGAACAGTGCTGGCCCAGTTTAGAAAAATTTACTATAATTATCCTTGAGAAGCAGCCCATTTTCTTGCAGTTTAACTCCAGCCCATGTACTTCTGACATGGAGGGGGAACCTGAATTCCTTCTCCATTCTAATAGTGTGACAAAACTGATGAAGAACTCAGACTTCAGACAAATGCAGCCTTGGTCAGTTACGTGTATCACCTACAAAAGAAAACTGGAACAAAGCAAAAATGCAAAGTCTATCCTTTTCCACAAATTCATCAATTCATGGAAAAGTTTTTTTTCTTAAGATAAAAAAATACTTGGAAAGAGCTAACTTCCTAAGCAGCCTTCTGACACTCTCCCTCTAGAAACCTTAGGCACTTCAAGGAACAGATGGAAAACCACAGAATCACAAAATTGTCAGAGTTGGAAGGGACCACTGGAGATCATCTAGTCCAACCCCCCTGCTGAAGCAGGTTCCCTACAGTAGGTTGCATAGGAAAGCATCCAGGAAGGTTTTGAATATCTCCAGAGAAGGAGACTCCACAGCCTCTCTGGGCAGCCTATTGCAGTGCTCTGTCAGCCTCAGAGAAGTTTTTCGTCATGTTCAGATGGAACTTCCTGTGCTCCAGTTTCTGCCCATTGCCTCTTGCCTTGTTGCTGGGCACCATTGGAAAGAGCCTGGCCTCATCCAGTTGACACTCATCTTTTAGATATTTTTAACCATTGATAAGACCCACTCCCAGTCTTCTCTTCTCCAGGCTGAACAGCCCCAGGTCTCTCAGCCTGTCCTCACAAGGGAGATGCTCCAGGCCCCTCATTGTCTTTGTGGCCCTTCACTGGACTCTCTCCAGTAGTTCCAGTAGCAGGTCGCAGGGCTTAGATGAGATCCTCAAGGTAGCACAACACAAACTGTATCAGATATCATACTGAGGCTGTGATAACACAGAACTAGTCAGCAGAGGCTAATTTCTTGTGGCAGTGGGATGGACCCTTGTCGCCGAGGTCCCTGCCCTGCCTGCCTCATTGCCACCCTGGACACAGCCAGTCCTTGCCATGTCCTGACATCAGCAGCCTTCTCTGTTTCCCCATTTGTTCTTCAACTAGCAGGCAAAATCTCCGGCTGGGATAGGTGGGCATCTACATAACATTCAGAAGGAAAGAAGCCAGAACTGTGATAGGGAAAGATTGATGTGAGCCACTACTTGGGACTGGGCACAAGCAAGCTGCACAGGGAGAAGGGAGAAAGGAGGAGGGCATAGGGAGAAAGAGGAAGAAAGCCCGGAGAGAGAAGAGAAAGGCAACATAGTTCCTCAAGCAGCACCAGAAGATGAGCACGGATGACTGGACGCAGCAAAAGTCCAGAAAAAAAAAGTTCCTTCCCAGCCTCAGGGTCATCCACTTAGAGCAATCACAATGTGAGCTACAACGTATTGCCTGAACTTTCACACCAAAAAAATCCAGTGGAAAGAGTACAGGCAGAGCCCTGTGCACATCTGAAGTTCCATGCATGCTTTTGCTGATTGCAAAGCAGATAAGATCTGCAATGGCTTTTAAAATGAATGGTTTTGACTCCTGTTGTATTTGGTTTTGATTGTGTTATGTATTGCTATGTAAACACACAAGAAAGAATAAGAAAATGAGAAAATTGAGTGCAAGGTTTTTAACATCCCCAGAATCTTGTAATTACATGAAAACAACAGGAAATAAACTGGTACAGACACTGCAACATTACATGCTGTCATTTGCTATTTGTCACAATGACATCACATTTCCTCAAGGTCATCCTCCTGCGTGATGCAAGGGCACGAGCACAGAAGACATGCCTTTTGCTCGTCTGGACCCAGTGTCAGAGCTGAGTGCTGTGCTCTCTGGTGCTGTGCAGAAGTATGGCCAGCAAAGCAGAAACTCCCACTCATGTCCCACTTCTCTCAGTTCCACTTAGCACTGCAGCAGCATCGATAACCTCCTCCTTCCCCTTTCCCCTTACATCTGAGACCTTCAATATGAAGCGTCTGACAGACATCAAAGCCCTGGTAGCTGACGGGTCAATGCCAGATGAACCTTCTCGCTGGAATAAAAACTGTTCCGTTCTGTGTTTTACTCAGCTGCAGGTTCCTTGGTAACACTGAAGAATGGAGTTGAAATGCAATAGAACTCCATGAACTTTCTTTGTGTGACTTAGCATTGAAGAAAAGAGTCTCCCAGTCCAAATGATTGAGACCCCAAATAGCAGGTGCAGGTAAGCTGACAGAGATTTTCTTCTTGCCTATCTGGCCTCTCCTGTATCCTTTGTATCACGGAACTGATCACTACTAAATCCATGGAAGGCAGTTGGAAAGTTTCCCAGTTCAATATCAGTTCTGCATGTAAGATTTTTTAAATGATCTTCTTTTTCATGGGGTTTCTCTAGAGACCTGCAAACATAGATTGAGAGAAAATTTTGAGGTGGACACTGGTACTCTATGTGCCACTGAGAAGGATGGAGATGATCTTTTCACAAGGGTATGTAGTGATACAACAAGAGGTAATGGTTTTAAGCTAAAAGAGGCTTGATTCCGATTACATGTAAGGAAGAAATTCCTCACTATGAGGGTGGTGAGGCACTGGCACAGGCTGCCCAGAGAAGCTGTGGATGCCCCATCCCTGGAGGTGCTCAAGGCCAGGTTGGACAGGATCCTGGGCAGCCTGATCTGGCGGGTGGCAACCCCGCCCATGGCAGGGGAGGTGGAACTGGATGGGCTTTAGGGTCCCTTCCAACCCAACCCAACCCAACCCAACCCAACCCAACGCAACCCAACCTATTCTATTCTATTCTATTCTATTCTATTCTATTCTATTCTATTCTATTCTATTCTATTCTATTCTATTCTATTCTATTCTATCCCATTCTATCCCATTCTATCCCATTCTATCCCATTCTATTCTATTCCATTCCATCACCATTCTACGAACTGTAGCAACAGCCAATGCAGTAAAGGCAAAGCCTGGGCTCTGTGCATTTAACTTCACTATCCAAGTAAAAGAAAAGAAAATAGCTTCCGTGTTAGGAGGTTCATGGCTTGCTAACTTATGCTTAAGTAATTATAAAGCCACACTTCATTGTAATTCATAATAAGGAATGAACTACAAGTCCTAACACACTGCAAACTTTAGTCCCTCCCTACATATCCCTACATACAGATAAAGAACGAAACTATAGTAAGCTTTCTTTAATTCCTTTCCAGCTGACTCTTAGAGGGTCCATGCGTTATTTTCTATACACTACAGCACACCTGTCCTAAACAGGAATACAGGACCGATTCATTCAGTTTAGTCCTCTGTCATCACAGGCAGCTATACTTTGTAATCCTTCATACAGTGGATCGATCTTTGCTCTTGAAGCTTTTGAAGTTTTTGCTCCCCCTCCTCCCATGGAAAAAGCTTCATATACAAGAGCTGCTCCAAAAGTAGTGCCTCCTATTTTATTGTGCTGGCCCACAACATCAGAGGCTGTTGGTGGTATGACAGCAGAGGGTGAACCTTCACACCAATATTCTGTTCCATTTTGTTGCTGTGTGACAGATGGCAGCAGAGGGGCACTCTGACACAATGGTGTCTGATGTGGGAGTGTGGATGAAACAAAGGTGTGTCAATTAATTCCTCCATGCAAAAAACATTGCACCCACTGACATTCATTGATGCTTGCTGAACATTTGTGGAGACCAAACAGTGGACGTGAGCACAGCGAGGTGGTGGTGGTATATTTCAGCAGGGGCGACAGTGACAGCGGTCACCTTCACTAGTGCATTTTCTTACAAGTGCGGCATGCAGGCTCTTGTTCACCCCTGGTGAAAATACACAGCTAATAGTGGTGACTGTGTTGAAAAATAGTGTTTTGTAGCTGCCAATTTGCTCCACCAGATAGTGTTATTCTGCTCTTTGTTGTAGTTTCCATGGAAATAAATAGGAGGCATTACTTTCAGAGCAACCTACATACATAGTAAAGTTCTACTTTTTGTTTGTGGGCTTATTGCCATAATATCTGATTGCTCTGGAATGCTGTGGGTTAGGTACAAGCGTTCAGAGAAAACACGACGAAAAACCATATGTACTCATTAGTGAAAAAGATCATCGTGACAGATTGCACTCCATATGTGGAAATTCTGTATGGTAATCTTGCTATTTACAAGACACATGACAAGTGTTTCATTTTCTAATGACAAGTTTCATTTTATATAATATCTTATTAATCATAAAGACATGAAAAAAGGTTATTCTGTTCATATTTATTCCATTAGGAATGATCTGCCATAAATATGTGTTATATTTGTTGCTTTAGCGTTAGTGTATTTATTGATATCATAGCAAAACATAGACATTACAATACTGGTTGGAATCAACAGAAATTAAACGGGACAGAATAATTAGCCTCTAACTGATGTCACGAAGCTCAGACAATTCACTGTACATCAGAAGTTTACCTCCAGCAGTTTTCTAATCTACTGTGTGTGGGAAAAAGGAAGTATTTATTAGTAATTCAAAGAAGTCAATTAAATCTTGCAATGCAAATGCTAGAATTTACTTATACTTAATTAAACCTTATTGTATAATTTTAATTAAATTATCTATTCCCAAAATATTAGTAATATTGAAATATTAGTCAAATAATTCCCTCATTTTTCTTACTTGGCCTTTGAATAGTTCAGAAGTTAAATATTTATAAAGAAAGGTTTTGTTTAGGGGATTAAAATAGTAAGAAGATAGAGCAGAAAATATGCAGTCTGGTAAGCAGATGACTTTATCTCAGCTTTTTTTTTTTTGATTCCTTTTAAGTACTGAGATGTCCAACAAAAAATGCTAAATGGAAATTTCTTAAAATAGACATTTTCTTAATTTCTTAAAATAGTATTATTTTCCTGTAACCTTTCCTTAGGCAGAACCTCAACTGAATTGAAGACATGTACAATCTGTTCCAGAGTGCATGTAATCAGTGGAAACATTCCCATTTACTTCAGTGAATTTTGGAGAAGGAAATATTAAAAAGTAGTAGACTGCCCTGTCCTGTATTTGGACAGCAAGCACGTGACATCTTTGTGACTGTGTCCACACTATTCTGAACTCCAGCACAGATTATTGCACATGATGTTCAGATACCTAAACTTCCTCTTTGGGTGGAAACAATGCCTGAAGTAAACTCATAAGTAAAGATCTTTTTTTTTCAGATACATTTTCTGAAAAAAAAAAGGTAAATAAATTGAGTTTTTGTTGCTTTGCGCAACTGCTTTGTAGAACTGTTTATCTTATGGCAGTGACTTTCCTTCAAGAAGCTTGAAATGTACCGTAGTGACACGAAGCAGTACATCTGTTTCTACATCGAAACAGTTGCTAATGGTTAATTAAGTATTTTGTGGAAAAACACAGAATACAATGGGCATATGACCGTGTTTCTCCAGAGTGACAAATTCAGAAATGTAACTGCCCTATGTGTTTGATAATCAACATGTGTCTTATAAAGACAAAACTTATTTTTTTCTAAATCGACAAGAATTTGGAGAAGCTTTGTCCTTATTCATTTTCTTTTTATTTAGTGTACAGAGATAAATACATAAAAAGCAACTGTACCAAGAGGTGATTTCAATTAACTTTCATTAAAGTTCTCAGAAAAACTCCTAAAGAGTATCAAGGATAATTTTACCACATTACTTAATTTGCTTTAACCGTGTACCTCTAATAGGAGAATTTATTGTTTTCTAGATGAAGGCATTTATCTGCTGCAATAAATCACTTTTTGATATTACCAAATAAGTTTTTATGGTGCCATTAATTATGTACTTTGGCTGGAGGCATTTTTGCATGAGTTGTAGAGATCTGTGACAACAGCGAAGAACTGTATTAATCATATATTTTTTGTAAGGAACCTGTTAGAATTCCAATGTTTTTATGCAATACTCCAAAAGGACTTGCCATGTACTTTTAGCCTCCATTTTTATGGAAAACTCTCTGCCAATAACAACAGTTCGCTGCATGAAACAAAGCCAACAGCACTGCCTGGTTGAGAATGGCTACATCACACTTGTCCCTGTGCTAGCAGAATATTCTAACTGGTACGTACTGGTTTAGAAACAAGGCTGGATTTCAGGAAAAATATCTTTCTTGAGCACAGTGATGGCAATAAACACAGCAGAAGAAGACAAGGGGGATGTGACAGTTTATTTACAGAAGTCTCGTGGTACTTCAGTAAATCTTGTACATTTGAAGACTCAGCTCACGATCTTTTATTATTTTTACTTTTTAATTTTAAGTTGTTAATGATTTTAGGCTTTGGAGAGCCTCTGTACTTCAAACTGAATTATTGAACTTTGCCAGGCAGTAGCCTGGCCAAAATTGTCCTTAAGGAACTATTGATACCTTACCAGATACTATCACCATCACTTAGCAACAAAAAATCACTAAGTAAGCATATTCAAAAGACTTTTTGATCTCATTGGTTATGAAATAATCCCTAAGTTCTTTACACAGAATCACTACAATTTATTGGAATTTTATTTGAATAAGGACTGATGCCCATAGATTTCTCCCATGGAGAAATAAATACCTTGGGTTGTCAGATGGAATTTCCTCTGTATTTTCCTAAGAACTGCAAGTATTTCAAGAACGGCAATGCTGAAATCATCCTCAGAAAGTCTCCCCAGCACAGAAATCAGAGCAAACAACTAAAAAATAAAAATAAACTTGTACAGAGCTTCGATATTTTTGACACACACCAAAGAATTAAAAAGAAATAAGGGTCAGAGAGTCCATGGAGCCACTACTGCTGCTGAGGAAATTTTAATGAGGAAATGGGAGCTTGGATGAGAGGTGACCAAAACAGTGGTTCTGCCCTGAAGGGTTACCATTACTAATCACCATGACTCAGATTGCTCTGCTGCGATGCAGGCGGACTGTGTGCTATTAGCCTGGGAAACCAGGCAGGCAGGAAGGGTAGGAGGACTTCACACAAGTTGGCTGTTTTTGCATTTCTCTTATCTTGTCCGTGATCAGCTACTAAGTGACTGATACGTACATGTGGTTTTTTAAACATCCTATTTTGCAGCTAATACTAATTCAGCCTTAGTAATGTTTTGTTTGGCTGTGATTCACTTTGAACAAAGCCTTTCAGGAAACCCCTCCAAGCAGCTGTTCTGTTCTGAGGCCTTCTGGTACTAGACTCAAAATCCCAGGCAATCCTTTTATTAAATTATTGAAAAATAATTGTGAAAGTCCAGTATCTGACAAGGTTGGATACAACATAAGCTGGAGATGAGAATGCTACTAGATAGTTCTGAAGATGTTCAACAGTAAAATTGTTAGTGAGAAGTGAATTGCTCGAGTAGTCCCAAAGCTACAAAATGCACATTCCTTCTGTCTGTCATCTCTTTTACTCAGTATCACTGAAGTCAAAACTTTCACTGACCTTGCTTGGCTCTACATGTTACAACAAACACACAAGCAATGTTTTCATTTCAATGTATTTGGATGATCTGGGGCTCAAGATTTCTATTCTGAATCTCCATTCTTGGGTTTTGTCTAATCCATGCAGATCCCTAAAAATACTGGGGTTTTCTGAAGGAATCCATTATTTTAAAGAAGTTTGTTATCCATTAGTAAATATGTATATAAATCTAAGAAAATGTACATTCTGATTAATATGTGTCAAGACAGCACAGGAAGTACAGTGGGTGTCCCTTAGTGATAAGACAATATAGCCAATATTACTCACACAGACCACCAGACAGAGGAAAGAGTCTGTGTGACTTTGTTAAACTTACATGAACTAGAGGAAATATCTGGGTTTAGACTTGCATTAAGAACATTCTAAAAGAACCCAATAAAAAACTATGTTGTATGCCTCACAAAAAGCAAGACATTGGTATATAGACATTAGAAGTATCTCTTGAATGCTAGGAAGGTCTCTTTCCTAGGGACTGCATCCTGCAGCTTGTAAAGTTACCACAGTAACTTCTTAGTTTTGATCAGAGAGTCCCAGCAGAGTATCATCAGGAAAAAAATAGAATTGGCCTTTCCACATCTCGGTTTCCTTTTCATGAATAAGAGATTTTTCAGACCCTAACCAGATTTGTCAAAATTCAGGTTTTTTTTTTTTTTTCTTTCCCTGAAACCCTGCTGGACTTTTCCATTGCTTTCAGACAAGGCACAAGCAACAAATTGTATTTTCTTATTAATATCAACTACTCTGTGCAATCGTAACAACAAAGACTTTACATTCTTATGTGAAACCATGAGACATTGAACACAGTCTGTGTACAACTCTGTCAACAGTCTTATTTTGCCATCAGTTACACTCAAAATAGAGTTAATTTACCTTCTTAATCTGACCGTTAGGAAGAATCAACAGATATCCCTCCAGATTAGACTGAAGAAACTTAACACTCCTGGTTTGAATTTGAAATCCATCCATATCCCTCTCCCTTATTTCCGAAATTTTGGCTGCCTTATCTTATTTAAGGAATAGGACTAGTATTTGAGGCAAAAGTAATAGTTGCCTGCCTGGAAAAAATCAGACAAGGACCAGATCTTCATCTGGTGTTAATGAATCTTGAGGTTTCAGTTTCATAGGAATAAAATGATATTAACCAGATGAAGATTTGGCTCATGCACTTTTGCACATTAACTTGTCATCCATTATTTGAAACTTTCCCAAACATTTCTGTTGATCCACAATGGCTTCTTCTATCATACTTGAATTTGTTTACTCTCTTAAGCTAAGAGAAGGATCTGTGATATGCCAGGGAGATTAGCCTTAGATTGAGCAGTATCATGAACTGAAGAATCCTGAAAAGCATCATCAGACATCTTTGTCTACAAGACAGGATTTTCTACTCTTACCAAACCTAAACATAATTCCCATGCAGCGGGAAGGAATAAAATGGATATGCAGCACCTCTGTGCCTTTTGTAATCTGAAGGCTTTGCTGAAGGCTCCCTAACCAAAGCCAAAGCTGCTGCAGACTTCCAACATGGTTTAACTGCACTTATTCCCAGCAGAGCTCTCAAGTAGTCAAGTCTAAGTTTATGGAGCACAACAGTGTCCAGTCTGATCCACGTGCCTTATGGTCCTAAGCTAAGGGGTAGAAGAGACGCCACCAACCCTTAGGCTGCTCTGCTACCTCCGTGGATCTCTCTGAAAGCAGGCAAAGTCAGTCCCCATTACCAATCCTAGATGAATCATGCTTCTGAAGCAACATGAAGACTATGGACCACAGAAGATCCAGTTCACAAAGATGGTAATGACAACAAATGGCAAATGTCAGCAAAGAATCACGTCACTAACCACTAAACCATCTGGCAGTTATGACGCAACTTCTTCTTACTGACTTTATTTTTTACATGCTCAAGATCAAAGTTTTCTTTCTGGATGAGAGCAATGTATTTAAGAATTTTATCATCACAACATTAAATGCTGTTAATCACAATGCTTATTTAGATCATTTCATGAGAAGATGAAATCTAATAGCCATAGAAATCAAAAACAGTGAGCGTACCATTTTCCTACTGGCAGATTCTAAAAAGCATGTACTCAGTTTACAAGGGCCTTACTGATCTTCTGTATTATGTATTCTTTACATCTTTATTAAATATCTTCAGAACTGTATTTAATATAGTTCTAGGGAAATATGCTGTGTCTGCAGAGTTTCTATGCAAAGCACAGGATTAGATAAACTTTTAAAATACTGACATTAATAATGCTATGAACAATTTACAACCCATTCCAAGGCAAAATGACACTTAGAGGAGAGTGGAGAATATTCTAGATGCCAAGATACAGATAATTATTTTTTTTTTGTCTCCTAAACAAGGATCAGAAAAGAGCAATATGCTGACAGGTTGTTTTTGTTTGTTTGTTTGTTTTGGTGGGTAAATACTGAAAAATTAGGAGGAAAAAAAAGCAAAAAGCAAAAGTCCAGACACTGGGGTAAAAAAAAGCTTCCCATCTTCATACTGAAAAATAGAATAGCCACAGACAGGAACTGTCTGAGAGGAAGTAGGCATTTTCCTTTAAACAGCAAAAGAAAATAAGCTTGTCGAATAAAATAAACTGGCAAGATGTTGCATTCATGCCTTCCACTGGAGGCTTATGTCAAACATAACAAAGATCTTTCCCAGGGACCATTTGTGTGAGCAAAACCAGACTTGGACAGAACACATTAAAAAATCTGGTGGCCTACTGCTTTGTAACATTGACAGCAGAAGAAGAGTTGGCCCAGTAGCTCCTACGTGCAGATGGCAATCTGGACCGCAGCCGGCTCCTGGGGCATTTCTCTGCTGTTGGCCCCCCGCACTGGGGACACAGCTCTGTGCTCCAGTCAGGAGCCCCATGGCAGTGGGTGTGCAGCCTCACAGGTGGCCTTCGTGGTCTAGGGAACAGATACCTCAGGTACCTCACCATCATCCACACACATTCCTCTAGCCTGTGAAATTTAATAATAAAGAGGCTTAATAAAGAAAAGAAATACTGTTGTGCAAAGTTGCAAGCAAAACAAAAGCCCTCCTGTTCTTTCAATAGCATTATTTTAATCATGATTTTTAGTGCCCCAACTACAGTTCCTTTCAAATGTCCTACGTATGGAAGCTGGAACTCCAGATTCTGTAGCAAAATCACATGCAGCCCATCTGCCCTGAGCTTTGTGTTATTTTCTTTACTTTTCATCGTCTTCTACTTATATTCCCTTGGACACCGTCTTAGAGATACAAATGCAGCTTATCCTCTCTGGACAGCATCTTGAGCACATTAGTGTTATTTCTCTTCCATTCACCAAAACCACCAGTGGGTATGTGAGACATCTATGTGACTAATTGCTGCTGCCTGCTTTTCCTAGGGATGAGTCCTTAGGCTGCCTGAAGGCAACTCCCTCTCTTCTCAGGCCAACTGCTGGGTGGCTCCCCCCTTGTCTTTTACAACTGAGATACAGTCAGAGCTGCTAGCATACTCAAAAGATTACACAAAACAAATGTTACATCTATATTTTCTCGAGAATGCTTTCTGGTGAAGCTTTCTGTGGAAAACACAAGGCACGCTTTTATGGTGAACAACAGACTTGGTCACAGGGGCTAGGTCAGGCATGAAGACTCCAGACACTTTCTGGTCACTGCTCATCCACAGACCAAAGGCAGCAACAGGCCCAACGCACGCATGTTGGCTGAGCACCTGCAGTGAGACGGGATGGCTGCAGGCCTTGTCCCTCAGCCTGCACGCATCTGCGACAGTAACTTTCCCTCTCCTGCTTTTACCAGTGTTTCTGTTGGATCGTGAGGGTATCAAGAAAGTTAGTAAAGTTTTTATGGTGGAAATACTGTTTTGAACAGAAAACTGAAGTGAAAGGTGGACTGTGAAAGCATGCAAGGGGCCTCTTTTCCACTTCCATGTCCTACACCAAGGTGTGGTCCTCTTTGCTTCCCCCAAGAAGCAGACCAGGCCCCAAAGGAGGTGATCGGCCTCTCTCTCGCTGTGGTCATCCAAAGTGGGGAATGTCCACACTGCAGTCAGTGTGGGGCTTTCCTCCTGCCACAGGGGAAGTGGGCATTATCTCTAGACTTTGCTTTCTCTTGTGCACAGATGCATCCCATATGGCATCTCAGCCTACAACTGCTACATATCCCAGACCAACGCAAGATGGCTGGTGCCTGTGCAGAGGGTGAGGAGGAAGCAAAGGAGGCTTGGCTCTGTTAGGTGAAGTGACGGCTCAGTTCTGGAAAGAGCAAATGTCTGTGTCTTATTCTAACCACTAAACATCATTGCTTTTTGCCAGCTGCTTAGAGGAGCCAGAATCTTTAACCAAAACTCCTATTTCTTCCCAAAGTTTCCACTGGACTGGTTTACATATCTTTTGCTCATTTTTAAGGGTGGAGTAAATCCCTCCATGTAGTCAGTGACCAATGCTAGCAAAGACTGATGCCATTTGCAAGCCAGATTGCCAACAGCAAGTACTGAAGGTCAAGAATAAAAGCCCAAACATCACAATACTGCCTAGAAATTTTGAAATAGTAAGACAATTTAAAATAACATATTAAAATAGCAAATTGATGTTCTTCTCATTACACTTCAGATGCTGGAAATTTAGGTTGATTTTTTTCCACTCCTTTTCCACTGTCTCACAGCCTGGAAACATTTTATGAAAATGAAAGCTGAGATTTACATGCTTTTGACTGCTGGTACATTACAGTTTCTATTAAATTTCATGATAAGGCCTTCAGAGCTGACAATGTCATGCAAATTACACTTGAAATAGTTACTTTAATACTACAAACAGAATTCAGGAAATAAACCCAACAGCAACATTTCTCATTATTTTTAAATAATTAAAATATTTACTACACATAATGGACCACATTTTCAGTGACACAAGACTTGACATGGAGGTTTATATTTCTATAGATTGCCATAGCAGTGGGAAGCAAAAACATGGGTTATTTAATCCTGAATTTCTCACTAGAGATGTGTTTCCAAGAGACTATGAGATATCCAAAACCTTGTTTTCATGTACAAAATAAAGTGTATGCCCATAAAATGCAGTAGCAGAGCAAGAGACTTTTCCAGAAAAGGAGGTTGGTTTCCTCACTATTGTCAATACAATGCTGTTGCAAGAACTGGAACTTCTGCATTTCCTAACCAATTATCCAGATTTTTAAACAATATTACATCCACAAAAGTTTTATTTTCTTGAAATAACAAATTCTACAACTGAAAACTGTTCTTCATATTAGAAATGATACTTCTAGTGTTTCGGTTTGATTATGTATTTTTCTCTTCACTCCATTTCACACCTTTTAAAATTGCAGACTTCCCTTTACTACTCTGAATTTGCAGTAGGACTCCATTCTTTCAACTCTGCCCTGGAAATGTCCCAGGAAATTTGGTTACAGCTTTTTATTCATTTTAAACAATCCATTTCAGGATTGCCCATTAAGAGTTACCAGCTTCTCTTAAACTGTCATTAGCAACACTGAGTCATCATGCCTGTTCTACGGAAAGACTTGCATAGGTGTTAAGTAACTCCATTTAAATTCAAGTTTTCAGTTCTAAATGGCTCCATTGTTGTTCTCATTTGGAACTTTGTCACCCTCTAGTGTCAGGACAAAGGAAGCCAGAAGAAAAAAGGTAGCTTAAAGTCTGAGGGGTATCTGAAAGCTTCCCACTGAGACCTAGTATTATGGCTACAGAAATAACCAGGATACAGACAATAGCCATATCAAGAGCTGCCATGAGATTGTGTTATACTCGTACAAGAGTCAGCTGCTGGTGTGGATTAGAGACCTAAAGTCATCTGTCCTTACCAAGGCCATGAGGACTGAGCAGCAAGCCTTGGGCAGCTATATCACAACACATGTATGCTCTTGCCAAGCACAAATGCCTGTCAGATCTCTCCTTGCCTTTACTTATTAGTGACTCACAAAGACATTTTTGAAAAGCAAATATTTTTGCATTTGAAAACCAGTGGCACCATATCCAGTAGACTCCTGCCAATGCTGACTAACATGAGCTCCCCTGGAGGCTACAGATTACAATCTTCATACTGGCCAAACACTCACCTTCTAGCACAGAGCAATGCTGTTCAGTCTAGTTTAGGTGAAAGTAAATTAAACCCAAGTCCTACTTTTCCCAGTCTCCCACAGTAACAAGGGTCAAACAGGCTTCCCAAGGTGCCTCAGCACATCTGTTTCCTTCTATCTGCTCATCACCATCAACTCTGATCTCATCAAAATTATCTAAACTCTCAGGACCCTGTACTAATATTCATGCCTTCTCTCAGGTCCTCAGACTCTACCTCTCCTTTCCCCATGCTCACTCCATACATATTCTTTGTGGTGGTGTTTTTTCTCAGTGTTATTTTTCATGATTCCTCCTGCCTCCTTTCATGCTGCAGGGGGATTACTTACACACTTTTTCATTTTTTTCACCATATATCCTCCATTGCTGCCCTTGGAGAGGATTGCTGGGTAAAGGCTGTACAGAGCAGAAAGATCTGAGCTGGGGGTGTTGCAGCTGTTGCAGGATGAAAACTGGGAGGCTGGAAGGAATGGGAGACTCATCTCAGTGGAAAGGAGATTTGGGGATAAAAGGGTTTGGATGAAAGGCAGAAGGATGAAAGCAGAAGGCTTTGTAGTATTTGCAGGCTTTGGTGGCTGGAAGGATGGGAAGCTTGGGAGTTTTGGTCAGGAAGAGGTTAGAAGGGGAATTATACCCCAGAGCTCATCTACTCTGGCTCAGTTCAGAAGCAGAGATCTGCACAAGGTTGTCTTCTGCAAAACTGCCAGGTGCTAGCAGAAATGTGGCAGCTCTGCTGTACTGTCCTATGTTTGGAGCAGTTCCTGTGCCTTGTCCACGGCACCAGGCTTTCCTCCTGACAGCCTTTTTCAAAGTGCATGGGCTGTTCCACGCTGCCCCAGACAGGGGGAAATGTCTGCCTTTGTCACTGCTAGAACAATTTGATTCTGAAAGCCCGCTTAGCAATGAACACACTTCAATGTCTATTTTGTAAAGCACCATTAAACCTAGAATATTTATCAATTACAAAGAATAATAATGGTGGTTTCTGTGGAGTGATTGTTTGTATGGCAAAACTACCCAGAACTGAGTTTGTCTTGCAGCATCTGTCAAATAGTGCCAGGACTGAGAGGCAGTGGCAGAGCTCTGCATGGATACTTGCACAGCCCGCACCTTCTCAGGCCTTTGCCTGGCTTCCAGAGTGATGCCCACTCCTTTCCGCAAGCAAACTCATTTTTTTTTCCAATATATCTTTAAATGGCACACAGATTTCCTGTTTGTCACTGAGCATTTGCCACATTTCATCATAGAGATGTTCTGCTTCTCGATACAGTAGTTTGTCTAGCACTTTGCGATCCTCCAGAAGAAAGAAAAAATTGGAATAACTTATGTCATTTAGAGTAAGCACCTGGGAAAATCTACAAAATATAGATTATCTCCTACATGTAAAACTATGTTTCTGGCAAATGATTTAGTAATAGGCCACATTTTAAAATGTGCTTTGTTATATTGAATGATTACATTTAAGCACGTTTTTGGATCTTGATTTCTAGGAACACAAGCCCCATTTAGTTGATCCACATCTGGTACGCAGTATATAATGCTGAATGTTTTACTCAGAGTCGTGCCAAAATTTTAAGTGATCAACAGAAACAATGTCTGCAAACTGAATATATGAGAACATAAATTATAGCGACAAAAGACTGGGATTTTAAGATACTGAACAGAGAATCCAAACAAAACTGATGCATTGAGGCTCTGTGCTCCAGGGGCTGAGAATCTGATTCATGTGGTTTTGACAGACCCGGGGCTACCTCACAGGAGACAACTGATACTTTCCAGGATCAGGCCCACAGGGAAAGAATTGTCCATGCTTTTAAGATTGTAGATGAAGCTCATGCATTTAGCAGCCTAACCAAACCTTGCTACATTAATGGGTTTAGAATTTTCCACAGTGTTGCGTTAATTTTTCTGCTCTTTACACAATGCTAACTTTAAAATGGTAAATTGATATTTGAAACACAAGGATACAGCAGGATTTTTTGGACATAAGCATTCAAGGAAAATATCACCCTATTATGTGTTTCAGAAATATAAAGCGTAACTATGAAAGAAAAAAAATGAGTTTACTATGTGTGAATTGCAAAAAGAGGTGGTGCTGATAGCCTCAGCTGTAAGTTTGCCTGACACTTTCTGTGACAATACCCTACATTCTGTTGCTACAACTTAGCAACACTTCATCTGTTTGCTATTTTACTGTTGAAATGTCATGTCTTTGAATTTTATGCAGTCACACATACCTGCTGGAGACCACCTTTCCTCCCTCTCCCCTTCTCTTCCTCCCTCACTCGCTCTCTCAGTCTCCCCCCATATTCTCCGAGGTCAGTGCCAGATTACATTGGCTTGTGTCTGTTCACCACCTTTTCTCTGCACAGCTGCACTACTTCACACCTTAGAAAAGTGAACTGCGATTTGTAAGGGCAGAGTTTACGTGCCATGGATACCCTTTCCTGTGTTCAGTGAGAAGCTTAGCAAGCTTGACCAGGGTCCAAGTCTTCAAAAGATCTCTTCATCAGTGCTCAGGAGGGACTTGCTAGCACTTTGTGGCCGAGACTCTGAAAAGCACAATGACACTCTCACCTAGGAGTGACAGAGCTATTTCTACCTTTACTTGCCTCTCTGTGATGTTACAGATTAGGACAAAGAGCTTGTTTTACCAGGACTTTTATCCCTCATTTTTTTTTTTTTTTTTTCCTTTCTGTTAAAGGTAGACGATGAAGCTGCCTGATAGAAATGCAGGGTACAAACGGGTATGAAGATAATACATGAGGATACTCAGGAGAAAACATAGTAGAAAAAGAAACTGGAAGCTTGTGGAAAGAAAGAAAATCTGGCTCAAGAATTTATGATGGGGAGATGGTGTAGGAGTGAGGGTCAGGGATGTGAGAGGGAAGAAGGAATGATGAAATAAGGGACTTAGTTGAGACATCAGGACTGGAGCTGGAATTCTGTATGGGATGTGCCATGGAACAAATTATAAATCTCTGGAAAACCATTATTTGAAAGTGCATAGCAGTACTTGTTAGTCACTTCCTAACTTAACAGATTGTACTAGTACTCATCACATTCTCCCAAATTCCTCTGCATTTCCTGAGTCATGCGTATGTTAGGTCATGTATTCAACACTAGAATTCAAGTAACCATGGACATGGTTAAACTTTTCCTCTCTGTTTTACCCTCGTATTTACCCTTTGGCCCAAGGAAAAGTACACTGAGTCAGGGGCTGTGAACTGTAAGTCCTAGTTTCACATGTGACTAACGAACGATTTCTTGCACTTCACTGTCATTGTTACTGGGTCTTTTCCTCTGCAAGCCAGCCACATTACAACTAAGATTGTTTTGTATTTTTATCATGTATAAAAATATCCTGCAGACATATGGAGCAAGATTTATACTAATGCAGCATATAATTACCATGCACAAAAAAGCATAACTTCTTGGATCCAAGTTCTCAAAAAATTATTTTTAAAACTGTGTGCGTGTACATAATGCTTTTAACTCATAAAAGAGACCCAGCAAAACCTCTAGTTTACAAGCCAGCAACGCTTTGAACAATACTTGTAGTCCAAGTGTCTGGTTGAAGCAGGTGGAAGATCCCGAATAGGCAAGAACCTAAGAAACAAGACGTTGAGTACCTGGCAAACCAGGTCCTCAGTGTGTAGCTCGGACAACACTGGAAATCAAGGCACCCAGTTCCCATCCATCTGCAGTAACAACCAATTACATCACACTGCCCTCTCCACCATTTTACAATGCAGTCCCTTGGCTAAACTAATTTTTGGCTTATGCAAGCACAGTTCCCAGCTTCAGCTGGCTTTCTACCACCTTCTCACCGCAGCCAAGTTATTTCCCCCACCACCAAGCATCACAATAGCGCATAACACACACACAGGGCTGTGCTCTCTCAGCCTTCTCTGCACCGGACATGCAATTAGTGTGTTTAAAACCTAGCATGTTTAAAACCCCACTAGCATTGCCTGAATTCTTTTTTAGTAGCAGCCTAAGTTTAGAAAAAGACAAGTAAGCTCATTTATAGTGGTTAAACTAAAAGCAGTGGTTCTGCTGTGACAATAACAGCAGGGGAAATCCCACTTGGTCTTTTGGAACATTTCAGGCTCCCTGCTTCATTGCCTCTGCTGCTGTATACTCAGTTACATAACCCAGCAAACAGCACTGACATGCTTATCTGAGCAGGCACATTGCCAAAAATGTTTGGTCTATTGAACACCTCTGGTATACAGGCTGAAGACTTTTGTGACTCTCCTCCATGTGAACTTCAGCTTTAAATGGCAAAGAAGTGTTTGTGCTGTTCTCCCTTGAGAAATTTAGATTTACTTTTATGAGGCCATCAATATTAATGTTCATGCAGCATTAAGAAAAGCTACTTTCCCCTTCCCCTTATAGTCCCAAATAAGAACAATGAAGTAACTTTGTAATCAATGTCTTTTTAAAACTTTTTCTTGTTTGTACCCCTTGCTTCCTCCCTTCTCTTTTCCTATTCCTTTGTGGGATACATTTTTTTCTTTTTTGGTTGCTGACCCCTATCTCTACTTTTCTTTCTAATGTTTTCCTCCTTTATTTATGTGGCCTTCCTAGCTCTGGGCTTACATCAAGTTCCTCCATAGCATGCAATCATACAGTTAGACAAATGTCTCCAGAACGCTGAAACTGTCACATACATCCCAGACATCAAATCCAAAATGCTTTTTTTAAGAAGAAAGAGAAGGGAGGAGCGGAACAGTTAAAAGCGTATACACTCAAGATTTTGGAAGGTGCACATTCTCTATAAAGTCTTCCGGAACCACAAGAATTACGCCATGCAGCACAGCCACTCACCCGAGTAGGGTCCCTGCAGGCTTGCAGGCTCTCCCTTCCTTCTCTTCTGAACTATAGGTGTTTCTCAGATGAAAATATGTTTCTCAGAGAAGAGTTTATAAACTTTATCCAAGAAGAGTTTGCATTTCACCGGAGATTGATTGTTCTATAGGGCTAATGACAGAATTTTCTACATTTTCCTGTATTACGTTTTAACTGCAAAATTTTTGCAGACAATCCCTATTTAAAAAAAAAAAATCAAGCAGAGAAAGCTGCTTACTTTCACAAAACACTTCTAAAGGAACTTACAAAATTAAGAAACTAAGCTATCTGTTCTTGAGTTCTACCAATGCTCACCTAAAGACTTTCCTGTAAATATTGAATTCAACTCGCTGTGGCTGCTTCACGGCATCTGGGAATAAGTGTAGGTGACAGCCAGCTCGTGTCAGCAAGCTGGAGAAGGGCCTTGGTCCAAGCTATACGATGAAGGCATGTCTATGTAGTCAGATGGAGACAGTTATGGAATAGCTTAGCTCATTTTCTACGCTGCAAAATGGAAGACACATTCAATCCAAAGGCTGTTTGGACATGCTAATGTGGAACTGTGCCCAAGCTAATAAGTTCTTCTCAGAGGCAGGTTATTCTTTTACAGAATTGGCTGGTCCCTTATTTGGTGAGGTATATATGCTACAGCTTGAAATAACACAGTTCAGCCTTTAATATGAATGCTGATTGCTAGACGAAGTCTGCTCAGAAAGCCAGATTTTTTTCTTTTCCTTTTTCTTCTTCACCATTCTGAAGACCCCAGGAAAGTTTTCAGCTAGTATAGGACATATTTTGCTTGTATGGTATGGCAGAAGTTAAGCTGAAGTTAAGATGCTAAACCTCTCAATGGTTTCTTTTTCATACTCACAACATCTTTCACTTAGCAGAACCAAGCAAAAGCAGAGAGTCATCCTAAAATACCATTCTCCCTTATAACTATCTTACATATACATTACAGTGGTAATGTATTACACAATACAGTTGGGGTTGATCGTTTTTAAAGTTAAATATTACAGTTAAATATTCTTGCATTGAAAGTATTATTATAGCTATCAAACCATTATAAGATCTTAACCTTATATTGAAATGCTTGGCGTCTGCATATCAACCCCTCATAAATGCCTTTAAAACAAATTTGATGATAATGCATTTCTATTTCCATTCTACACAGATTCCAATTTAAGAGATTCATGTGTAACAGTTTATTGCTTTACTATACCATTAACAAAACCAGATGATCTCTCAGACATAAGCCATTTCATATCCCATCCTACTCTTATTTCTGATACCATAACTAAGCTCTTAGCTATCTAGGACTCTCAGCAATTACTTTCAAAACCTCTACATACAATTGCTAAAAATCTATAAAAATATAACCTCAATGACTTAGCCTTGAACTAATGCTTCTAAAAAGGCTTCTGGGCTGCACAGAACTTCGTGACCTTCTGCACTGATTGTGCACACATATCCTGACTAAAAAATCTTGCAGGCTGCATCTCACAGTGTCTAGTACTTTGTTTTTATAAAAGAAGTTTAGTACCTTAAAAAGTAAATGCTATGCAGAGATATACTGTGGGAAAAGAGTGATGCTGAAGTTGCAGAAATTGCAATCCACATTGCATAAATGACTCTGCATTGTCTTGAACCAAAGCTTCTGCATAAAAAACGGTCAGAGGTACCACTTTAACTCAATGCTGTAGCACAGACAATGGGACTGTACTGCTGAACAGACCTGAATGCTCCCTGTCTAGTGGGACTTCCATGCAAATAGACAGGTATAATTGGGTACTGGCAAGTTGTAGATCTGGTTTGTACTTTATGATGGGTAAAATCCTGAGGCAGGACCTAATTCTGGTGTGTGTAGAAGGAATGTAGGCAGCTACCTTAGACCAGATACTGCTTACAGATCACAAAACTCAGCTGGGATACACCCCATCCAGTAGTTACGATTCACATTTTAGTGAAAAACTTATTTGTATTTTCCAGGGATACTGGCAACTTTTGATTTGGATTTGACCACTGTAAAAAAGAGTGATAAAACTGAAGAGTGCAACAGATAGAGAAACTCCTTCCTCGGGTGCACACAACACACCACTCCCCCAGGCCTATGGATTCCTTTCCTCACTCACAGCAGAGCCCCCTGAAGTGAGATAGACATCTGTTGTGAACCGTAGACACTCACAATTGTTTATACTTCACTGAAGTACAGTTTAGCTGTGTATCTAATGCCCTTTTGCCTTTGTTGCCTTTTTCAAATCTCCATAGAGTGGGAGTCGCTGCCAAGACAGTGGCTGCTGTGCCATGGCAACCCCTATCAGAATAGATACGTTCTTATGTCACAAACACATGGATTAGTTTGCACTCCATGGGAGAGAATGTATTATTAGTACTTAGACAGTGTCTCATAAAGTAGATCACAAGAGTGACTGTGAGACCACCACACTTCTGGGCCATAGTAAAAGTTCCCCAAGCACAGTATCTTGTCTTTGACAATACTCAAGAGAGGATGCTTACGGAAAAAATATATGAACACGGTAAGAAAACTGATATTCCCGAGTAAAATCCTCTCATATATCAACACAGCCTTTCAGACCCAGGAGTGATTAACTTGGAGTTAATAGCTCTTGATTAAATTTTCTCCTAGGATTATTTCTTCTGTGTTTTTTTTCTTTTAATTTATTTAAACTTTGCAGCTCCAGATTATCCCATGGCAATGAGTTCCACAGTTTAGTTACCACTATGTGAAAAACAACACCCTTCACTTGATTTTGATCCTATCACCTGCAAATGACATTTCAGGCAATCCAGTTCTTAAACCATGAAAGAAGGGGAAGAATCACTCCACATTCATTCTTTCCATGCCACTACTGGTTTTATAGCTTTTCATATAATATTGCCAACAGTTATTTCTTACCTAATTTAAAGTATCCTTAACTTACCGATTTTCTTCTTTAATGGAATCCACTCCTTATGTTTGTTCACACATATTTCTATTACTATCTTTCCCATTTCTACAATTTTTTAAAGAGCATGTCTCAAACAATGCAGTTTTCAAAATATAAGTCAAATTTATAAACCTGGATCTAGAAACTGCATCATGCATAATTGCATCATGATTTCTGTGTTGTTCTCCATTTCCTTCTCCTAATACTTTTTCTGTTATTCTGTTATTTCCTTCTCCTAATACTTTGTTTGCTTGCCACTGTTGATCAATCTGGCATTTGCATACAGTCTCTCTCCAGTAACTCAGACACCTCCTTCTGTAGTTATGATTTATTTAAAGATGCACTAGTCTAATAAGAACTAGGATTTTTTTCCCCCACACAAATTTCTTTGCATTTAACATTGAATAATCTTCATCTTCTACCATTTATTGTCAAATTGCTCTGTATTGAGAGAACTTTCTGCATCCCACAGCCTCTTGACTTGCATCACCTGATGATCTTATGACCCTACTTCTTTTCACTAATTTGCTACTTTTAAAATTCAAAGTGTAAAGCAACATAGGTCTGAGCACAAAACCCTGAAGAACACCTCAAAGTACACTAATTCCAGTGTGAAACTGGAGCACAACCGTTTCATTCTCTATCCTGATTTCTGAATTTTATCTTTCAAATACATATTAATGTCTGAGAAAATGTATCTCATGCTTGCTTTCTTTAGCACACTTTGGTGAAGGATCTTGCTGAAGGTTTTTGGAAATGCATTTACATCGAGTTAACCAAATCATTCCCATTCACTTTGCATGCTGATTCTTTCAAAGAACTCTGATCATTTGCACTTTATACCATCCCTTTGCAAAAGCTTTATAAGGTTTCCCTTTTCATATCATGGTTAGCCATAAGTCTGCCCATTTTTCATCCCACTTGGTATCAGCTTTCTCTGTGCAAGGCTCAGGCTTATTGGTCTGTAATTTCTGAGATCCCCCTGAATTTAAAAACAAAAGCAATGTCATATTCACCACATTCCATTCCTTTGGAACAGAGGCCAAACTCAGTGTTGAGTTACATCACAGTTAATAATTTGTCACATATATCAGGCTTCCTTTAGAAGTGTTTTGAGAATCTGATCTAATCTAGGTGATTTGTTACCATTTGGTTCTATCTAATCTGAAATTTCTTCTCTGACACTTCAGTTTGAGATAATTTCTTTGACTTGGCCCCATAAAAAAGGTTGTGCCGTGAAGACCTGCCTAAGCTTGCCCATGGTGAACATTAATGTGAAAAATTCATTTTGCATTTCTGCTCTAGGCTTATCTTCTTTAAATGCTCCTTTTATATCCCAAACATTATAGAATGCCTATAAAGTGTCTGGCACAACTCACTCTTCTGATGTGCTGAGAGAAAGTTTTCATATTCATTCTTATGCTTATCACAAGTTACTCCTGAAAATATTTTTGGCTTACTTTATAAAGGCTTTATATTAAATGTGGAAGAGTTCATGTTCTTTTCTGTTTTCCTCATTTCAACATAATTTCCACTTTTTGAAGACTGTCTTTTATTTCTAACAGCCACTTTCACATTTCTGTTTAATCATGCCAGCTTTCTGTGTGTGTGTGGTCCTTTTATTTGATAAGTAGCAAATGTTTGCTCCCAGTCACTAGAATAGTATCATTAAACAGTCAGCATGCCACCTGCAAACTTTTTACTCTTTTGGCATCTCCATTTAATTCCTCTTTAATAGCCATGATTTGCATATTTCAATAATACACTTAATAGCCTAATAATATATAGGAGGCACATAAGCTTTGATACTGTCTTTTGGTCTCTAGGCAAATCCTCATAGTGAAGGAATTTCTTTTAAATTAAGATTTCTAATAACATCTGCATTTTGTCAGTTTCCCCCAGACCTCTGCTTTGTTTCTTGGGGGAACTTCAACAACTCATCAACAAAGCAAGAATAAGTGAGATCTCAGATAATATAGCACACAGCAAACCACCCTCCAGCTGCTTTGAACTGTACTGAGTAGGTCAGCAGAGCCGGGACTGATGGGGACTTGCTCTCAGGGCTTGCAGAAGAGCACCATGAACGCCACAAGGGGCTCACAGAGGCCTGGGAAGCAAGGCAGGAGTGCCTGAGCCCTCAGCTTCCACTGGTGCCTGCCATTGTGAGAACATAAGTGTTTCACAGCAAGTGAGGGCACTGCTTGATATGAATGCTTGTTTACAGTTAGCTGCATACATTTTCATTGTGAACATGAGGAAAACTAAAAATATCAGGTGACTCAGTAGTGCTGGACCTTAGAATTTTTTTAATACAAACAGGTACAATCCAGAAAGGTTCATTTCAAAAGCAGCATCAGCTAAAGCAAATACATATAAAGAATGCGGGGTCAGAACTGACTGGAGAAATTTAGTTATTGCAGAATTACACAGTGAATTCTCACAGATTTGCTAAGCAAAATGTAATAATTCCAGCCCATGAAATCTTACAACGCACTTCTGCTGAATGTGAGTCACATTCAGATTATTTGCATTAAGACCTTATTTGCTCTCTGAAATAACTTTCAAGACCAGTAAAATTGATAACTGATGATACAGACAGATAAAATTTTAATGTAAGAGAGCTGCATGTATACTAGAAGCAAAGGGATGGAAGGAAATGGAAAAAAAATCAGCAATGCGCAAGTGCCCAAATAATGGGCACAAAAGGTGATCGTACTCGTCATGGGCATGTTAAACATTTTCTCTCCTACAATGCCACCTGGTGGTACTCTGTAGAAAAAGCTTGTTCTCATACGGCTGGTTCTAGCAGCACTGATGCTAAGGCTTCCAACTCCAAATTCTATTTCTCCCAAGCTTACCGTGATTAAATTTCTGGAGTAGTTTGGCTGATGTTTTTACATTCATAAGTCTTTTTAATTTTAGTATACATTATATCTTATTGTACCTGTGTTTATTTTCAAAAGCCTTGATTCCTTGTGGCTTAGTCTTTTATATACATGCATTCACTACATAGAATAATAAAGTTAAGTTCCTTTAGGAAAATACGTGAAATCTTTTTTTCATGGTTAGTTACTACAATTTTTCTTTTTCATCCAACAAAAAAAAAATCTATAAAAAGGAAAAAGATGCATATTTCAATTTATAGGAGTAAATTCTAGTCATGTTGAAACTTTTGGGAAAATGCAACTGGCTTTTGGGGGTGCAAGCATAGCTCATAAAGTTTTCTTTCCTTCTGGTGGAAACAGGAAAGGAATTGTTTGTCTTGCCTACTGTGGAGGAAAATGTATTACATTTCCAAGAGCAACTTACACCTGCCATCTTGTCTCTGGCTGACTCTCACTCCAGATGTACGGCAGCAATCAAGAAGAGAGCTTGAAGAAGTCTCAGGAGACCTATAAAGTCAACAAAATGGCTTGTGACCTCTTTTTTGTTCAATATTTCATGACATATAAAAAAATAACAAAGCAAAGAGGTTTTCCGTTTGATTTTCCATTTAAAAGATAGATATTGTAAGCATGTAAGGTTTATCACATCAGGGAAATGGGAGAAGTGTAATTCAGTTGAGATGTTTTCCAGCTCAGGCTCTTTTCAGCTCTTCAGTTTGTTCCTTTATTTTTGTACCGCTAATCCCTGTATCTAGAAGGGAAAGTTCAATATCTCCATTTATCTCAAAAAGGAGAACAGAGAATACTCTCACGTCAGATTTCTGAGTAATCAAGACATCCTCCATGAAAACACAGCAAAACAACCCTTGAAATTTCTGAGTTTTAATGTAAGTAATTAGATAGGTAAGAGCATTTTAACAAAATGATACTGTTCAAATCAAAGCTTTTGTTGTTTCACTGCAAATCCAAGCGGTTGAACTAGTCGTGTTATTTTATCATTCCCAAATTTACAGTCCTTATTTTATTATCAGTGAAAATGCTGCAGGATAACACAGGGTTAGTACAGCCCCAGCCTACATTGGCTTCTGGTTCACATTAAGAATTACCCAGAAAGCGAACTGCCTCAGCATCATCTTAGTTCAATTCCTTACACTCCCACTCCACCCGATGTATGTTCTGAACAGGATATTCTGCTTCTGTCTCTTGTATTCCTAATGTTTTTGAGTTCATAATCTTTTTGTGGGAGCTGCTCTGTGTGTCTCTTCTGCCTAATTTAACCATAGTTTGTATGGCTATAAGATAAAGATATTTTATACCTCACTAGTCAAGTGTAAACTATTACAGTAAATCGTGTTATTTTCACAAGTTTGGTAACAAGTGCTAGCTGGCATTAAAAGTGTGGAAGTAACACTTTTATTTCCACATTCCTGCTTTCATCATTCACATTTATATCTTCAGGGGAAGAAGGATACTTGATGTCACATTGAGGAGCGTCTCTACTACATTTAATTCCTGGGCTGGGAAAAAATATTGCCTAAACACAAAAGGTCACAATTAAAGTCTCCAGTATAAATGCACCACTCCCAATTCCTCTGTTATATTAAACCTTAACAGCATTTGACTGAAACAGAACACTGTCCTGAGGCCACAAGGAACATTTTCTCGAGCGCTGCTTAACTCCGCTTTTCTTTGTTTTTCTTTGGTTGTTTTATGAGCTACTACAGCAATCAGGAGGGGAGCCGTGTGCCTGTACCTAGGTCTCACTCACATTTTCTCTAGCAACTAGTTCCATAATGATTCAGGTGAAAGTTGTATAATTGCAACCCACATTTAGACTCAGCTGTGTTTCTAGGTCGGAGAAGTATTTTTAAATAAATATAAAACAAACACAGATTACAGTAAGGAAGAGAAATGCAGGAGACACTGTGCAAGGAAGGGCAATTCTCTTCTGTTTTCTGTCACGTTCATGATACAACTTCTCCAGCAAAGAGTTGCTACATTAATTTTAACACAAAAGAGACAAATCATGTTTCATATTTTAACCTGCTTCCTCCAACTTTGATAAGCTTTATCCCAACTGTGTTTGGCATGCTAAGCTCCTTTTTTGCTGCCAAAAGCAAGAGCTGATCATTCTGCAGGCGGGATTATAATACTAATTATGATTACGATATTACAATTCTAATACAGGGATGTTCCAGTATTGCTCAGTGCAAAAGTTCTGCAGATGATACTTCTGTGAATATCTGAAAACAAACAAATGGTTGGGATTCGTCTCAATGGCATATGGAATATGCAGGCCTGTAGTCAGAATAAAGGATAAACAGCACAGACAGTAGTCTCACAACAAAATTTTTGTTCTTGAAACAAAATTAAGGTTCAGAATTTGCTATGTTAGCATCATTCAGAAAAATATCTTCTAGAAATACATTTGGGAAAAATCATTCCTTAATTGAATATCATTGTATTATTAAACTAAAAACAGTATGCTCCATCTTCTCAAAGGTGCCAGAGCTTTGTTGCTCTCCAAAGAGAAAAGCAACACAAAGAGAAAGCAATGCCTGAAAAGCTATCAGACTGAGGCACAGACGGTGAATGCAGCATATTTGTGGGGTGCTTGGAGACAAATGAGATTTTGGCATAGTGGTGACTCATTTAATTGCACAGCTATCACAAGATAATGTGATAATATTAACATAAGTAACTATGTGCTACAATTATTCCTCTCACAGTGTTATATGTTAGCATTTATGATAGCGTTCACTGCTTCCAGCTCATAAAACAAATCCTGAAAGTATTCTCACAGAGATCACTTTGTAAGTATTCAGAACAAGCTATTAGCTTTCGCTTGTGCGTGGTGCTGAGCTGGTGATTGCTCACAGGGGCAGGAGCGGGCAGCGCAGTGCCCAGAGCGCTCAGCAAAGGCAGTGCCAGGCCAGCAAGTGGCGAGTCTCAAACCAGGTGTTCCCAAGTGACAGCACACACCAACAGAGGTGCAGGAATGCTGCCAGAATGGTAAAATGTAAAAGGAGGTGTGTAGAGTTCCAGCTCTGGGCTATAAAAATTTTGCAAGCTGGGCTCTATTACGGGATGCAGGGAACCTCTGAGTACTGGATGCTGCTGGCGTTTTCGGATTCTACACGTGTCATCTCTTGGCAGCAAACGAGGCACAGTTACATTCTGAGTACAGAGCAAAGCGTGTAGGGTGGGGAATGCTGTTGGTGCATTAACAGCACCTCCTATGCATCTTGCAGCCTCTCTCAGGGAAAGTAACAGAGCAAGGGCACAGAGAAGAAGAGCAGTAGGAGAGCCGAGAAAATCACGACAAGCATAGCAACAGCAAGTAACAGTAGGTGGCAACAAAACATCTTTTCCATTTTCTTGGTCTTAATAGCAATCGTTGGCTTCATTTCTGAATTTCCTGATTTTCCAAGACTTCAAATGCAGATCTGCTTTTGCATCACTTGGTCACCTGGTCTCATTTCCAACGCCTAAATTCCTGTCAGCTATGTATGCCAGTTAGGAAAGCAGAAGCACAGTGATGGAAAGGAAGATGAACAAGCAGCAAGTGCTACAGCAAGGGAGTAGAAGGCATTTGCTAATGGGGATGAAAACTCATGCCCAGACGTAGATCTCTCTCAGCACCAGACTCCATGTAGTGGCCATGGGGAAGTGAGATGGACACAGCAGCCACATCGGGGTTGTGTCCCCAAGTTTTTAATACCAATTTTTATTGCCTTCCCATCTGAAGTCAAGCAGTCTCTCAAGCCTCCTGCCAGTAAATTTTATTCATTTAGCTATGGACTTTAGCCGTATGGAGATACAGAGGGCAGAAAGATGCTGGTATCCTGCAGGTATCAAGAAAATAGGTGGCCATGCATAGGAGTATCCCATCAGAATCCTTCTGCGAGGATACATGGAGCAGAGGTTTCTTCTTTCTCAGACACCAGTGAAGCTGCATGGAAGATTCGACTGCATGAAACCTTCACCTTGTCATGGACACTGCAGAATCCAGCCAGGAGACACAAGCAGAAACCCTGAGCATCTCTCTGCCCACACAATTAGTTGCACAAAGAAGAAGTTTTCAGCCTAGCAGCCTACACTATTTTGACCACTCGCTGGCTGCTAGCCCACTAATTGAGCAACACTGGATAGAGGAATCTCTGCTGATAGTCATTGTATCCGACTCTGAAACTGCCAAGGGACCATCAAAATATACACAGTGAAGAACCCCCAAGCATGCAATTTCTAAGCCAGATAGGTAGGCAAAGGATCTTGGAAGATGATTTATTAGAAAATCACTGTGATTATGGCTGGGTTTGGCCTTATTTTGACAATGTGTGCTTTTGGATAACATTTTTTAAACACTCTTAATTTACTCCTTGAGTCATAGGAGGTCCTAACCCATGCCTTCCCCTTTCCAAAATGCCATCTGAATGGCAACATTACAGATTTAAACAAGCAGTCATATGTAAATCAGTTAATAGAGCATCCCCTTTGGTAGCTGGGCATGCATTATTCAGCTGTGGGTATCTTTTTTTCCCCTGCGGGCTGCAGCCATGATTAAAATGTTACTTTAAAATGAATATCTCCACAGAGACAAAGATGGATTTAATATATAATGGATTCTCTCCCACCAAGCTATTAAGCAAGAAAGTTACCTCAGCAAGAAGATTTTGTTACATCTCAACAAAGACTTTAGGTACTGCATTGCCATCTCAGAGACTCCAATAGGCCAAAATGGATTAAAGCACGGGATCTCTTTAAAGAATATTCTCTTTTTTTAAAATCTAAAGACATAACAAGGTGACCTCCTTTTTGTTAAGGTTTCCTGTGGAGATGGCTGTCAATGCACATATATACTGAATTTTTATAAAAATACAGTCTATTAGTTTTAGGAAAATGGCCTGGTATGGTGTAAATCCTGAAAGACCACAATACACAGTGCAGTTCAACATGAAGTTCTCAACCACATATTTTATTAAAGAAGTCATTGCGGTTCACTGGGCACAGAGTCAGGCTCCCTTTTAGAGCACCAGATGATTCAAAGGCTTTGGGGTCATCACAGCACAGTATTTGGAAGAGGAATTTGGACCACATGGTTTCAGACCACAATTTGTATTTTGGTACTTTCTGCACAAGTAACAATCTATGTTCCAGCAGAGCTGCCTACAGATGCAGCCTAGGGAGATGCTTCAAACAGAATGTGATGCAATTAACTACGATCCAAGCAGTGAGAGACTGAGGTTAAACATAAATAAATCTCCGTATATTGCCATACAGGTTTATGCACAGCTGTTTTTCAAATTGAACCAAAGGGGAAAAAAAGTCCACGGCCATGTTCCTTTCATCTCTCCTAGAGCTTAATTACCCCTACACACAACAGGCAGTAACAGAGCAGAGCAGCCTTAGGAACTGTCAGTCCTAAGCTGCAGAAACTCATCACCTCTTTCCTCTCTGAAGAATCTCATTCTTGCACGACCATTGGAGCCTGCACTTGACAGAAACTGATTTTCCCTCAGTGTAAGTAGAAGTCTTCTCTCCAGACAGCATCACTTCAAACAGTCCTGGATTAGAGCAAGAGTGACTGTTCAATTCCTTGAATTCCAGGTTCCTGCCTAACTCTTCCAGTAGTTCTTGCTGCAAATACACAGCAAATTCACAGTGTCTGCAGTTTTGACAGTAAATCATAACACAGCTGATTACTAAGCACAGGTTTTTATGCATGATGTTCACACAGAAATTCCCAAGGACTGCTCTTTAAATACTCCAATCTCTGTCGGAATTGCTGATGTCTGTAGAGATCATATATAAGGCATAAAAAATACACAAAACTGAAGCACTATTAAAAAAACAAAGCAACTTGTGTTTGTCTTTGCAAATTGAAACATGGAAACTCTGAAAAAAATCCTGAATTATTATGGGTGAAGTTCTTACTTTGGGCTTATAGCATGCAGGATCAAATGGCTTTATTACTTTTTTGCTGAGAATGAAAGCTATATAAGAAAAACGATCAGTCTCAAAAATAGTGAAGTTAGATAATCAAGGTTTTAGGTGATTTTGCCACAGTAAATTACCTGAGCAAATAAAGATTGTGGAATACAGCTGTGTTTGTTTTTATTTTCTCTCTACGTTAAATATGAGACTTTTCCTTCTTATATTTGAAGTTAAAAGGCTGTGAGTGGAGCCAAGCTAATACCTGAGACAATTTTCCTCAGCTACTGAATACACTTCATCTGGGTTTGCTTTCCATTGGCTTCTGTCAGTGCTTTAGTAAACAGATGTACTGGCAAATCAAGGGAACATTTTGACCTCAAAATAAGGTAGAATTTGCACTTCCGTCTGGGTTCAAAAAGTTTCACTTAAAAGAGACAATACAAAACCACATGAATGATGCAGATAATCAAAATAAGCAAAATTGACTCCAACAAAATAAAACTTGATCTGCAGGTGAGGTAATGATGAGACCAACAATATATGGTTCTGGTCTACAGCCATCAACTTATGTACAGTAAATAAGTACAAAGACAGAGACAGAAGCAAAGTTCAGCACTGTAGAGTTGTAGAAATACATCTGCAGAGAAAATGCATTAATCAAACCATTATGCTACTGATGAAACACAACTGATTTTTTTATCCAGATTTAAATTGCAAGCAATGTTGCAGAGGCCCATGAGCCAGAAATAGTCCCAGAAATACCCCCTCCCCCCAACTAAACTGGTGAGAGATCTGCATTAGTGTAGCCACTGCGCAGTCAGCAAACAGCATGTGTGATACTGCACGAACATCAGCAGCACGTGGGATCAGAACTAGCGGTCTGTGGGACACCATGGGGCAGCTGTGGGGAAGCAAGCCAGGGTCTCTGGGGCTGAGGCAGAGTGTGTGATCTAGCAGGGAAAAACAGATTAAATAAAGGTACGTGTGCTGTAGGGCTGTATCAGGGTTTATAGAGTGACTATAGATAGAGATTTAAATAATAATACATTCTTCATTCATATTGTTCAGCTGTAAAACAAATGGTATCTACAGAAATAAATGCATATTGTTATCTCAAAATTTTCTTACTTAAACATTCTCTGCCATGGCCAGAGAGAAAACAGATCAATAACCTTAAGTAGTAATTTCCTGAGCTCTAACAACACAGTCCTTTCAGGGCAGTAAAGAATGTGACCAGGATTCTTACACATTACCTAGAAATAGTTTGCACTATTTTGATGTCTCCTATAAACAATAAGTTCTTTTTTCTACAAAAAAATAACTCTTCATGTTGGAGGTAATATGATTGTCCAGGAATGACCTAATTCTCATCACATTTTGCTTTACTGTAAATGTTGCTGAAGAAAGAAGAAATTGAGTAATCATTATCAGAAAGGATATTAAATACATAATCCTCCATTTGTCAAAATTAGTAATACCAACAGCAGCCCAGCTGGATTTCCTCTACTCCCAGAGGAAGACTAAAATTAGGATGAATTAGATCTCTTCTATACCATTGTACTACTTCTGCCTGTAGGAGAACACAGGAGGAAAACTGTTAATGCTGAGGCCAATTTATTGTCTATGTCAGATATTTGCATGCTTAATGAATGTAAATTACCAGCAGCTACAGAAGTTTATAGACAATCGCAACACTCCAGTTTTTGTAGTTAAAACCTCCAGGAGGAAAACATGGCCAGTTTATATCCTCCCTATATCAACAATAGCAATTTCCAGGTTTTATTCATTTGTTCTACTTTTGGAATTAAGAACCAGGCAATAATTATTTAAATAGGGAAAAAGAGATTATAATGAGGCTTAGATTTGGGCAGATGGGAAACAGTCCTTGTTCCCACTGAGCAAAACATGGGTAGGTCTGTTTTCTGAGCATGTCCTGGTAAACAATATTGCACTGTGCAAAGAAGCTGTTTTGGTGGTATTGGCTTTTTGAAAAAAAAAAATCCTCATTTTCTAAAAACAGCACGATGTGAAAGAATTTCATAGTACAAAAACTCCCAGACAAAGACCCGATAATGGAAGCCGTGACAGGGCTTTGCCAAACAAGCCCAGTGTGCGCCGCGCTAGAACGAAGCCCGTGATGATTAGACTTCTGAATAATCAGGCAAAGAGCCCGCGCTGTAACAAGCCCTGTTTATGGGGCTGAAGCAAACACAGACAAGTTTCATTCACATGCCTCAGTAAGCGCAAAAACACTTGTAACAAGGAGCCTTGCAGACCGAGCAATTAGGGCTGTGGAAGCAGCCCCTGCCCTAGGAAGCTCACAGGCTCGGTGAGAGGCAGCGAGCACTTGGCCAAGCCGGGAGCCGCGAGGGACAGCTCGCAGCGCCCAGACAGGCAACAATGGCAAGAGCAGCCCTGGCTGCGGCCGCGGCTCCCCGTACAGCTGCATCAGCAAAACGTGCCCCAAAAGGTCTGAGCGGAATTACATAAAAGTCATGCGAAAGAAAGCCCCGCAAAAAGGAGTGCTGAACATCTGAGGATTTCCAAAGCCATCAGAGAAGGTATAATTTCAGTAAACAGCACTTTGCTGGCTTTATGACAAAATTGTAATATAAACAATCCCAGCTGCGGCAGCTGAGATGCAGGTTTGTGCTTGCAGTAAAAGTGGATGCACAGAGCATTACGTGGATCTGGAAGTATGCGTATCATGTCGATCCCCTCACAGACACATTTACTCTGCGTAAATACAGACCCACTGCCATGCTTCTCAGTCTCTTCCGTGCCATGCCTTTTTTAAGAACAAAATTCTCCTGAGCACAACCTCCAAAGGGTTCAACCTCCAGAAGGTTGAACCTCCTTCGTGGAGGGCCACCACCTAACAGGGCTGTAGCCACAAAGGTCCCATTCCCTGGGATCACTACCAGGGCTGAGGCCCTCTGCAGCCCCACAGGGTTTTCATGCTTTGGGCCAGCTGGGCTTAGTTCTGCCACGCTCCAAAGGAGAGACTCACCCTGGTCCCAGGACAGGTCACCAGAACTTCTTGCTGTCCTGCAATGGAGCACAGGCAGGGTAGGAGCATCGAGCCGACAGAGCTGACAGCTTTCCTGCCCAAGACACACACCCTGCTCTCACGTTCAGCTAAAGGAAACCCTACAACCATTTCTGCTTCAATACTTCTGAAATGGTTGATTGCAACAAAAAGCTTCTTTTATAGGTCATGGACCTCATGGGCCACAAATGACATATGGTCCTTTTCTAGGGTCACCTCCTTTGGATCACCTGCTCTCTTATCCTAGGATCCTGTTACAGAAGAAACTACAGGGATGGGCTACGCTAAACACACTAGGAAAGCTTCAGACAACATAAAATTAAATTGTCCTGAAATTGATGTAGCTGTTAGCTTACACCTTGCCCGCACTGTAATAATGTTGACCCTTCCTATGGCGTACCGTGTCATCTTTTGACTACCAGCTCCTCCTGTTTCTGAAGCCCCAGCTGCCCTGACATCTTCAGATCAGCCTGCAGCTTGTGTCTGACCTCCTTACACTTATGGTTTGGTGTCTTGTGTGAATTTGGCTATGTCAGAGATCACACGATACAGGAAGACACAAACAGCTGTGCAGAGAGACGCCTGCTCTTTGTTCCCTGTTTTACATCACTGAGTCCAAAAGGACTGGGAAACCCTGAATGAACACAGACTGCAGTTAGCTGGAACAATCATCACTATTGTGCTTGCTTCATCTTTGTGACAGAATCAGTGTCATGGGTCTCGTGAAGGTGCTCTGCTGAGCATCAGGCAATCTCCAGCTCAAAAAAGATTGCTGCGTGTCAGAAGTGGGAGAGCCCATGCCTATAGCCTAGCCATCCTTGTTTGCCACTTAGGGATGCTACTGGAATTCAATAATTGTTCCTGAAAGGCAATTATATATTCTAAATATGTCCAAATCAAATAAAACTGGTTTACAGTTCATCCACTTTCATTCTTTACTGTATTTCCATGATTCTGTGCTCAATTTTTGTGCTAGTCAAGACAAGTTTCTCTTGAAAATCCCTACACTTTGTGACTCCTGCTTCTTCTATGTGTAATTACAGAAGAATTTGAAGGTAAATTTACAGCTCCCCTTTGGGGTCCCAAGGCTGGCTCTCTTCTTCCAACTGTACTGGTTAGTCTGAGAAAAAATTAACCCCCTATCTGCAAACTCAGTCATTTCAAGCATTCTAAAATATTTTGTAGCATGTATTTATGTGTTTAAACCTTTAACACATAGTTCTTTACTACAAGGCTATTAGGAACTGTCAAGCAAAATGCAGAACATTTAGCTAATGTTTCTGAACCATTAATGCTTTCTACTAAGCTTCAAGAACATAATTTTTTTCTTCCACATTAACAATCATTCAAAATATTAAACAATCAGTTCAGCATAGTTTATTGAACATACGATGTGTATGATCAGTGCTTATTTCCAAAAATGACATTGCCAGAAGATGGCACCTGCTATATGTACTTGATGGTGCTGAAACAACAAAAATGTGTAGGCTGCTATAGAACAGAGAGGACACATAAATTATTTACCCCACTCTGTATTTTAGGATTTAGAGACCAGAAGACATATCTGTTACACAATGACACCCAGTGACTTATATAAAAGCAGAATTTGGACACAATCTTAAATACAATCATAATAGCAATCAATGTTTAGTGTGCAATAAATGTGTAATACAGAACTATAATTTCCCTTAACCCATGCTTATTTGGAATTTCCATGGTCCTACTCACAATTTTATGTCTGCAGACTTTTCCCCACCATTTGCAATGATGTGCTTGTTTTCAACACCAGAATCTTCTATGGCAATATTTCGCCTTCTCAATTTAAATAGCTGTTTTACTCAAAATGGAAACTTTGAATTCTTAAATATAAGAATGTTACCTCTTCCTCTTTTGTTCTCTCTCCGCCCATTCTATGAGACAGAAACTTCTGGTGTTAGTTTTTCCCTTGGGTTTCATCTTCTCTATGGTGTTTTTAACATTTTTTTTTTGTTTTTGCTTCAAGCAATTGGAGTGACGAATGGAGAAGGAAACATGAAAAGATTAAAAATGTCAAAAACCTTGACATTTTACTTCACTTAGTCACACAAAAGGAAGAAGTAAGGGATCCTCTAGGACTGATCTTTCCATTGGTACCTAACGCCCATGGGTCACACTCAATTATTGCTGCAGGTGAGTGGTGACTGCTGAAATTTATAAAAACATTTCCATTTTGACACCCATTTTTTAACATTTAGGACATACTTAAACTTTGGGAGTGAAGCTTTCATTGCAAAGAAGGATGAATTATCTGTGCCTGGAAAACTCTGACTTAGTAGGAAGGCAGAGAGGTTCCAGGATGTCAGAGTCTGTGAAATCTGAAGTGAAGCTACAGGAATTAATGATGTCCCTGTTTGCTTGAGTGTGTCCTGCACACTGGTAAGGGCTTTCAGTAAAAGAGAGGGCTATGGGCAGGTCAGGAGGCTTTGGAAAATACAGCTCTTGGTAAGTGCTCTTGGGGGGGAAGAAGAGCTGTAAATCAGTCTTTAGAGGATACCTTGAGATCTGAGATTTTTCTTGCAGAGATCC
Organism: Penelope pileata; assembly: GCA_013396635.1. Lineage (NCBI taxonomy): Eukaryota > Metazoa > Chordata > Aves > Galliformes > Cracidae > Penelope > Penelope pileata. The sequence goes on along the minus strand of WBMW01001482.1, from coordinate 425,561 downwards.
AAATACGTGAATGACTAAGTCTGTTACTCACTTTCTGGGGAAGCAGACATCCACTGGTAATATTTTCTAATCTTTTTTTTTTCCTAAATCTTATTATGTCCTACATCGTTACATTCAGAGCAAAAATATCAAACAGGAGTGAGGAAAAGAAAGAATTTTAGGGTCTTGTTTGGACAGTACAATCTAAATGACAAGTCAACATGCACTAGGTCTGGAAGGACTTGTATTACATAGAAGGCTCCAGAATACAGGCAAGTCAAAGCCTCTTTGCCAGCTGCAAATTCTTAAAAATAAGAGAAAGTTATAAGAAATGCTTCTTCACTGTCTGTTTCTGACGCTATCCAGAACCAGTAACTCAATCTCCTCATTTTCAAATGGTTGTTCTCCCAGTTCCAGACATGAGGCTCTGCCCTCTTAATTACCACTGCCTCCAGGACTCTGGAATCAACATACATTTTCTTGATTCTTAATTTCTGCTTATGCTCTAAGATTTGATGTTACCTCTTAGATTTGCTGGTTTTTTGCTCTACTATTTCTAAAGATTTCATACAGTCAGAATTAGTATTTTGTATTACTTTCATTAAAACAGTAATTCATTCCTTTTAAATCACTTCTTCTAGATGCTGGCATTTTCTCACTACATTAGGACAACGACTTCAATGGAAAAGACCTCAGGCTCTTTTTTAATGCAAGGAAAATCTGTGAACTAACAGTCAAAAGAGTTTTCATTAAAATCCATGTAGATTAAGAGGCTGAAACATTCAAATTAGTAGACAAGGCAATCTTCCTAGGGGGAAAACAACAAGGCAAACATTCATGCTCTGAGGAGCACACAAACATGGGAAAATATTGGAGGTTTAATTTTAACAATATACTGAAAATAAGCTAGCTCAAAACGTCAAACGGTGAACATACTTCTGAAAATATTGAACCATATATAAGCACTGCAGTGGCACTACAGGCTTAGACTCCGCACCAGAAAAGAATAGAATACGGAGCAGTGCAGTTTAACACTCTATTAGGAAGGTCTCACGTGTAATTCCTACCTGACATTGCCCAAGACAACACAGCCAATTAGCAATAAGGCCAAAAAAATAGTTCAGATATTTTGATTTCCTGTCCCCCAAGTTACTTGTTAAATCACTGTTACTTCTCAGACTAATGGCATTTTGCTTTTGTATCTTCTATTTACAAGCCTTTGAGTACCTGTCTATTATTTCTACTTTGCCCCTGGGGAAATCGAGATTTGTCTCAAGCACTGTAACTACTTGTGGACAGTTTAAGAAGTGACACTGAATCCCAATTTCCAGTCCAGTAACTGGTGCAGATTAAATGATCGTTGATACAGGTAGGAATCTTGACAGACATGCAATCTTTTATTAAGGCAGCAAGAACAAATATTAGAGCAGATTCCTTTACATTCATTTTTTATGTGTAGATGTGCATTCATGTACTTTTCCTTTGGGTATAAGGCTCAATCTCCTTAAGAAAAGCAGTTCCTGTGCCCCCGATGTAAAGAAATATTTAACTAGCCACTTCAAGTACCAATGAGAATACTTAAGTGTTAATTGATTATTAAAACTACAACTACATCTTTATTGTCCTTGTAATTGACGGTTTCGTTCTATACCAAACTGGCATACAATTTGCATATTCATAAAACTCAGTGGGTGCTCTTTTAAAAGTCAACCAAGTTTAATAAACATAACAAAAACTGGCTTGTTAGATGCAAATTAAAGCTGGAGATGCATCAACTGAAAATTTGCCCTGGTTTATGTTTTTGGGCTACTGCATCAAGGATCATTTTTCAAAACAAGTCCACAAGAAAGACTTAAACAACAATCCCAGCATGTGATGGGGAAATGTGAACACCAGAGTGATAATCACTGTGTCACTTATTAGTAATGCTCTGTAGAGTAGCTCACTTATAACAAGCCAAGTGTTCTTGGAGACACTGGTGTAACTACCTCAATATTTCAGGAGCTCACTATACGAAAGCCAGATGTTAAATAAAATAAATCTCTACCTATTGAGTATTACACTTTACTAGTTGATGAGGGAAAGTCCTCTCATGGATTAATGCCTAGTTAAATATGAGTATCTAACAAGATCAGGAATAAACTGCAGATCCACAGTAGAAGAAGTCTACATGTAGGAGTTTCCTAAGGTTCTGTACTTTTCATAATTTTTTTTGGAAAATAGTGTAAATCTGGAATGACTAAAATTGCAAGTGATTCTATATTATTTAAAATGGTTAAACATAAAGCTGAATATGAAAGTTATAGGAAGATTTTGCACTCCTGAGTGACTGGAAAACAAAACTGCAGATGAATCACAGCTTCTGACAATACAAGAACTAACAGGAAGGGAATGAAATCATCAGGTGATAAACAGAAAACAAGTGAAATACTTATGCACAAAGCATTTAGGTAAAATATGGAATGCCATGCTACAGTAAAATACAGATGGCAAAAATACAAAAGGTATCAAAGAGTGATATGTTAAATTCATGGAGCATAAGCACATTGGTGCACATGCTGCTAGGCAAACACTGCATTGTGGAACAGAATGAATCAGCATGAGATCCAGAATCAAGGCAACTGCCTCCATATTGCCGAAGGTGTTTCAGCCATGGACCACACCTACCATGGAACTGTGCCAAACTCCACAAAATGCCATCACGGACATTGCTTTTGCTTAAACCACGAACGAATCAGTATTGCTCCTAGCCATTACCAGCTTAGACTGTAAAAAGGCAAACAATCATGTGTCTTCTACACCACAAAACACCCATATTCCTCTCATACTTCGAAGATCAAGTGCAGGTGAAAACTCTGGAATATAACATTGCAATCTAGAGGTTGCAGCAAAACATCGTATTTAACACCTCTAGGTTAAAGACCCGGCTCTGCAGGAGCTATGGCAGATTAACTCACTCCTAAATCCTTGGAACCTAAAAATAACATTCTGGCTGTTTACTTTTCACAGCCACATAAAATACACATTGGCTTTCATTATTCATTAGCACTTGGGTAGGATTTTATGCTAAGAGGTTTCCTACTTTCTGAAACAGTCTCTGTTTTGAATCACAGGGGCCTTTTTCTTTCTCTCAATTCATGTTTTTGGTGCCTCTGTTACTGTTTTTATTCTCAGATGTACCTCAGGAGGGTAGGTTGTGGCATACAGTTTGCTGTGGAGGGGGCTAGATGGAGGAGTCTCCAGCAGAAGTGAGCCCAGCCCCTGAGACGGGCTTCTTGCCTGTCTCAGAAGCATGAGCAGGAGCCTTAGCCTGTCACACACCTGCTCCTATTCCACATCGTCCTCTGAGCCATCACACTGGCCTGTGGGGCGGCTTTTAATGTGAGAACATTGCACAAGCTTGTGATGTGACACACTAAGAAGCTATAATTTTCATATTGTATCTCCTTACCAATTGTAAATCAGTCATTTTAAGGATGCTTTCCATTCTTGCTTCCCTTCAGGCATCTCTTATTTCTCTCTGGAAAAAGAAAAGATGTAGTTTATAGCTAACTGCAGGACTGAAATGACATATATAATAGCAACAGCAGGCAACAAATGTGTCCCTAAAGTGGCAATATGGTGCCTTTTGTTTTGTTTTAAGACTTTGGAGTGATAGGCAATTTGTCTTTCTGAGCCTCTATTTGAATAGTTACAGGGAATTTAGAAGACAATGTAATGCATGTTCAGTAATGATGACTGCATAGTCTGACTTAGGCCCTTTGAAAATTGAATGATAGAACAAAACAATCAAGCAAAAATGTTGATTATTATGCATAGGGTTATTAGCATTAGAAGTTAATAATAGCTTTTACTTTAATTTTCTTCCAGCTATCTTATCCTTTCAGATAAAGAAGACAAAACAAACACATTCTTATCACCAGATATTCTGGATGAATCTGAACTCTGCTACATCATGTAGGAACACAGCTTGTGTGGAACTCTTTTGCTATTAAGAAAAAAAAGGTGGTTTATAATTTCTAAACATAATGATTTACATATTCGATCACATCTAACTCCTCCATGTAGCTCTTTAAAGAACTGGTGTTGCCCCTCTATCCACAAGAGCAATCCAGCTCACTTCTGCATGTCTCTGAAGGGACGCTGAGGATGCAGGAAGGACGTGACCACGTCCCACTGCCCACACAGAGGGTACACATCTGGCAAACCTCACTGCAGGTGCACGGATGCAGCAAGTGGGCGATGAGAGAGCCACTATGTTTGGTGCTCCCCAGATCTCTCTTCCTGTCCTCTTTACTGAACTCTGAGAGCTCCTTGCAGGGACAGGTATGTGGAAAAGAAAAGGAATAGGGGACAGCACAGATGAGCAACTGCAGCACTCACTGACTTCAGCTGCATGAGCACAAGCTCACATTTCTGACACCATGGTGCCAGGAAAACCGATGCCACAGTGGAGACCTTGCTGGCTGATCTGAAGGGGGGATATCTGTCTGAATACCTTCTTGCTGGGAATTTAAGGGGAGCACACCAGAATCCTGGCAGAGATCTCCTGGCAAGAGATGGGGTAAGAGGTGCAGCAAGCAGCGTTGCTAACTGCGAGCCACCCAGCCATGACTTTGTAGCTTTAGCTCATGACTCACTCACTTGGCAGCCGCTCTGCTGCTTACTCCACTTCTCTCAGTGACTCTAATTTCACTTCACTTTCTGGCTCACTCCCTTTCTTTCTTTTTTTCCAAACTTCTAAATGCCTCCTTACACCTCCTTTCACTTATTGTAAGAAAAATCTGGAGTGATCATGCTGGTTTTTATTTGATATTTTTAAACATGCACCAAAGCTTCAGCAGTGTCGTGGGTAACATTTTATCAAAATTATTTAGTAAGCTGATTTGTTTTTATTTGAAAATGTTTTCTTAAGGGGACAACTCTCATTAACCAAAGTGCAAAAATTAAAATTAAAACAATAAAATAAATATGAAAACATCATTAAAATTAATCCCCAAATACAATAATTTGTGATATAAGATCATTTCAACATTCGTCATTATTCCAGGCTCCACATGTTTTTAGTACTAAATTTCACCAAGATGAAGTTGAAGAATACATATCAGCATTTTAGATTAAGATGATTTAGCTAGATTACATGTTATCCCCGAGCTGATTATCCTAAGCAAAAGAAATACAGGCTAAGGGATATAACCAATGTATTTTGAGGGTGAAAATGCCTACGCTGTGCATTTAAACAACTTCTGTCCTCCTTTGCTGGCACAAAGCTCTTCAGTCTGCTATCAAAATATTTTTGTACGTGGTCTAAATCAGACTAAACTGACGTATGCTAGAGGGAGCAGCCTAAAAACCATCACAGCATGGTGTCTTTCACCAATCTCAGTTCTTTTAAGACATGTGGGGTGAGGGTTCTCACTGCCACAAGGCTGCAGGCAACAAGGCAGCAGGAAACCAAGTATCTCAAGCAGAGGGCAAAAGGGAGATCTCCTCTGGTGGTTTCCATGGCAATCAGACAACTGGAAGAGTTTGCACACCAGGTTCCAGTAAGGGGAGCATCTCCTGGTGAGCCTGTGCTTGGCACCTTCGCTTGGCCCTCCCCCAGCAGGGTGCCACTTGCTTAGGATGCGGCTGCCAGAAATGTCTCCCTTGCATTCCGAGTTTCTTGTATGAATCATTTTATTGCCTCCTGCATTTTCTGGTGACATCTAGAATCCCCCATTAGGATCTACACAGATCTAGACATACATCATTGCCCGAATTCTCACTGTCTCCAGCCCACATAGCACAGCAGAATTCAAAACTGCAACAAATAGCCCTGGAAAAAAGAGTCTGAAGTACTGTGGGTCTCACACCTCCATTCAAATTACACAAGCAGTTTTCCACGAAATGCAAGTATTATGTATTTTCTTCTGGAATGAAGTTCGAGCATTTCTACTGCCTGCACGCAATATAAATCATGTTGTCAGCGGTTATAAAGTTTTGGATGTGATTTTAAGCAAGCTTTTTAACTTCAAATGACTTCAGTAGATTCTATGACTATCACTTCTTTTACATGAGCTTTCTCACAGGCTCAAGGAGATGATAACAGTATTCCGGTGCAAATGTATTGACAATGTATTAATGCTTCACTGTAATTTCACTCGAGAGTGTAAACTGTACTTACTGACCTTTGAAATACAAATAAATGAAAGCAAATTATGGCAGTGCTGGAATTCTCAGAATTGGTTTCTGTGGAAAATATACTAGTGGGTCTCTTAGTTTGTAGAATATGTACTGCTCCTTGCATAAGAAATCATGGAAATATTAATGTAAAACTACTGCTGCGTTTCTTTGTGTATTAGCATATTATGAAGCTTTCAATAGATGATCTTTCCCATGTTCTTAGACAACCTTGACCTTCAGTTCTTAGTGAGGTGAATAATATTACATCACATCTAAAGAGAACAGTGTAATCATCTTTTCTATTTGCAGCACTAAGACAGTCAACAGTATTTGATACAATCAGCATGTGTCTTGATACCGAAGGCACATGGTGACAAGTCTAACTGAATGTAGTTATTTGGCTGTCATGAAATGCACCTTATGGTGATAAACTTCAGCCATAAAATTGGAAGACTATCACATAAACATGTTTCATGAAGAAATACACTAGCAGAATTCACTGCTAGTTTATAGTTGGAAAACTGCGTTCTATTTATTATGCTGCAATTTTTACAGTACGTCAGGTTCGAAAACTCATTACATTTTACAATGAAGTAATTACTGGGTGTTGATTCTTCTCCTTCAACCAACGGGTCTATCTAATTAGAGTACAATAAATTGAAATACTGCGATTAAGGACATATGTAAGTATACCAAGATTGGATGCAGCTTCAGTGTGCTTAGAAGCAGGGGGAACTAAACAGCTGCCCCCCCACCATGCGCCTAGGGTAGGTAACTCTTGGGGCAATGCTCATGGGGAAACTTCCTCTGCTTTGCACCCTTTCCTCCTTAAACATGTCCTAACACAGATAGTACAAAAAGCATATTAAGGCCGTTCATTTCACACTTGTGTGTATTAAATCTTAAACTTGATACAGAAGCAGCATTTTCTTTTCATTACTTATCAGACTTTTTATCTTTTAGATAAATTTCTTCTCCCTGTAATCTTAAAGTATATGGTGTTCATAACACTCAAGCTATAAAACTACCCAAAACAATAGCTTCAATAAACTCAGAGACATTGTCTTATCTTCAGCATAAGTCAGCCTCACTGCTGTGTAATGTTTCTAGCTTGGTATTTTATTGGTTACGGAAGATGTTCTGAGGCACAAGGAGCAGGAACGTTTCTCAGTCCTACTGAAAGTCAACAGGAATTGGAGGCTTCCCTTCATGTGCACTTTTGAAGATCCCCACTGTGTGTTTCATCAGCTGCCTGTGAATGAGACTCAAATATGGGGTTACACTTCTACCGGATGAACCATCCTGCCATTAGCAGTAATGAGATGCGGATATGACTATGCTTGTAAAACATCCCCTAAAAGAAATGTGACTATCTAAACAGGCTGTGTTCATCTCGTCTTTTTGCCCAGGTGAACAGTGGAGCAGAAATGGTCTTCAAGGAATATTCCCAATGCAATGGTTACTTGGAACACATTTGCCCTGCTCCACCTTGAAACCTGTAAACTGGACAGCATTACAGCAGAGGTACTCTGGAATAGCAGCAGAAGAAAAAGACTGATGCAAGCTTTGCTTTAAATATTCAAGTAGCAAAACAGCCCCATTTGGGCCATTGCAACTCGGCATAAATGTAAAGTAAATCTCTGCTGTCATTCACATACCTGCTAGAAGAAGAGGAAATAATTAACTAATCCTGATATTTTTCAGATCAGAAAGGTTGCCTTTCTCTCAAAATTATTTAATCTTCTTAGAACTTTTGCAGCCATTCATGCCATTAGACAGCCTTAGATAATATCAATGTCTCATTTTTAATTAAGATTTATCCAATACTAATCGTTACTTCACTAATTCAACAGACAAAGAAAAGTAATCACCAAATTTCAAAGAAACAGGGAATGTTTTTACAGGGTCATTAGATCTACACATTTACTAGCCTCTCTAGAGTAACTCAAGCTCAGCAGATGTGATTAATACAACTAAAATAAGGCTTCTCCAGCCTAAGCTTTGACGTTGCTGTGTTATTCTTTGCTGAAAACCAGATTCTATTAAATGAAGAAAAGTTCTCTGACTTCAGAGAGGCCAAGCAGGGTTTTCTCTTGCCAAGTAAGGAAAAACTGAAACTTCATGTTGGCAATCCATTGGAAAAATTAATGAATTCTGACATAGAACTGTTAAAAAACATTGTCATTCCAAGATTGCTAGGAAGATTATTTCTTCCTCAGATATTTTCCTTTCTTGGTTATTGATTAATATCTTATTACTAGCATGCCAAAATCCCTTCCCATTTTGTGCAGATAACTACTGAGATAATAGATCCATGCTGAAATGCAGTTTTCCCTTTTGAGTGCATGTATTTGAAAAATCTGTATTGGTCTACATTTTAAAAAACAGAAAATCAAATCTGCCATTGTTTGCAGAGTGAGTAAAATCTTCTGTTTCGTTTATGTCCTATAATGTATAACAAAAAAAATTAGAAAGAAAAAGTTTAAGAAAAAATACACTACATGACAGTCTGACTATAGATAAAAGTTTCAGAAATACGAGATTTCCCTCATAGAACCGGGCATACTCACATGAAGAAAGTTATTAGAAAATGACAGATAAACATCAGGACAGAGATCACGGAGGAATTCTGGTAAATTTCTTGTTCCTGTGATCATTAATCAAGAGATATAGGTGTTGCTGATCTCTTGAGATAGGGGAATCCTGGGTTGCAGCCTCTGCTCCACAAATTATTTATGTGTTTTCTTGTTACAACCCTTTCTGTTCTACTGTAGATTTGAAGCATTCCCTATGATTACTTAGAATAAATGAAACAGCAAGAGATTAAAAAATCTGCAGATGCTAAAACAGTGGCTGGACAAGGCAATGTAAGACCATACATCTGGTAAGAGAACATGATAAGCATCAGAAAGTATTTTTTGTACACTCCCTACCATGCCAAGTGAAAGGTTTTACTAGGTAATGATACAGCAGCTTGGCAGGGCTTTTTTTAAGTGGGCTTTAGTATTTTAGAAAGATTTTTGAATTTTGGCTTTCAATTAATCCGTAGTCCTAGGGGCATTAATTATAAATATGAAATGAACGTACAGTTAACAGATAGGTCAGGACACAGTTTGAACATTTTAAATATGAAATTTTAAGATTGCTGCAGTGTAGACCTGATTAGAGATTAAAATAAAATAAAAAAAAAAAACAAATAAGATTAAATGACCAAATCACATCATGGTGGTAGATTAACTGCCCCAGGGATTTCTTATGATGTGCCATGATGCTAAATGAGTTCATTAATGATTTGGAAAGGGGAAAGGATAGCATAGCAACAAAGACTTAGCTGGATAGGTGTACAAGGGCCTGAGACGACTGTAGAGAATGTTACAGAAACTTAAATAAGATAGGTGAAAAGTCAGGATGATAACAAAGAGATTCAAAATCAGGCTGCAAAGATAAATAAACTGTTCAACTTGGAAAGCTCTAAGCTGATTATATCATCTAAAGGAGACCTGGGACATCACTGTATACAGATCAATGCACAAATGCAGCCAAAAAAAAGCAAATCAGATATGGACTGTGCAAAGGGATGGGATAATCAAGAATGTGGAGACTACTGTAACAGCAGCATAGAAACAGTGGTACAGCACGGTGTGGTGCATGTCCAAAAAGGTGCTGAAGGGGAAAGAAAAGAATTTTCATGGAGACACAGAGTGCAATGATAGAAACTGTCACCTTACAAACAGAAATCTGTGCAATAATCTGTGCCTGTTGTAGACTAGGCAAGTTAGTGACCCTCGCCTTTTCCTTTTTTCCCCTTTTGTAAAGTGAAGGAGGCATTCAGTGTAAACAAGAAGCAGAAAGCTCAATACATTTTTAGGCCATTTCAGCTGTGAAATTCCCCGACATAGCAATGACACTAAGAATTCAATAAGACAAAAGGACTGAATAATCATATAGATATCAAGAATATATGGACCTATCATAATTATTGATCAATAAAATTAAGACAAATAGCTATTGTGTAACACTTGCCAGCTGTGAGGTTTTTATAGCCTCCTCTGGAACTCAGGGTGCAGGGCATATCATTTGGACTACAGATGTTGTGGAGTTGCTTGTATTTCTGAGGCTCACACAGAAAAAAATATTTTTAGTCATGATAAAACAGCAATAATAACAAAAATACACTGAGCTATGTAACTTCATCTTTAAAATCCACTTTTGTGCTTATGCCTAGCTAAACACAGACAAGTAATCATAAATAAAGAGAATGCAACATCCTTTCAGCAGAAATCTCCCCCAACTATAAATTCTGCCAGAAGTCAAGCCAATCTAGTGCTCTCTTTTCTGATTTTATACTTTCTTGATTCATTTTTGCATGCACCCATGCAGATGTGCTCACACACAGGCCCGTGTACATACGTGTGCACTCACGTGCACCCTCACCACGCTCACCTCGCACCCTCTGCAGCAGCCAGGCCAGGCCAGGCCAGGCCAGGATGGGGACAGCCACCCGACCACAGTCACTGGGAAGGGACATCCATGCAAAGGGTGTCCCTACACCCACCCATGGGCTTCCTCATGAGGCAGGCAGGTTTAGGTTGGGTGCAGGAGCTTGTACCCATGCCAGTCCCCCTCTTCTCCAGGACCAAGGGGCACACCACAGAGCAGGCCCTGGCAATGGTGGGGGAGATTGAGGTGGGAGGCTGAGAGGGATGGTGAGGCTGTGCAGCTGTGGGGCACAGGGCCTGCTCCTGCAGGCATGGGGGAGAGACAGGGAAGAGGGTCCCCTACACGTCCGCAAGGCCTTCCTGTGGGAGTGGGCCCAAGGGGAAATCCACAGCTGGGAGCTGGCCCCCAGCCTGCCTGATGAGTGGGAGAGTGGGCAACTGGCTGCCAGGCTCAGCATCTCCTCAGAAAGCTGACAGCTGGGTCAGAGAGAAACATTGACAGGAAAGCCCTTAATCCTTCAGTGTAGAGTGTGATCTCTCATGTAATGAGGTATTGAGGTGCTCAACACTAACCAGTAAGTGAATTTATGTGAGCAGAACCAGAAGGTTGCTGGCCCGTGGGAGGCAGAAGCCTTCCCTGACACAGCTGGCATTACGGCATTTTCATATTAAAAAAAAAAAAAAAGGTTTCAAGTGACATTCTGCTGAACATACGTTTCACATAAACCGAGGTGGGGACAGATGACAGCGTTAGGTGGGGGAGCAATGTTTCCTCAATATTGTACTTTGTGAGTTTGACATAGCTACTTCCTTGAGCAGCTCCAACCTGTCAGAAGTGCGAAAAAGTCTTGTGTTCACGTCTCAGAAAAAGATGCACAGCTGAATCAAGGAATGGCTGCGTAAGTAATTTTATTTTTTATGATTTGAGCCCCAAAAGGTCTTAAACTGTCAGATTTATTGTCTATCCAACTTTATGACTTTTAGTTGTATTTATTCTCTGATGTTTACCATCAAATGTATCTACGTGAGCCCTGGTTTGTAGGCTTTCACGTTGCTAAATCATTTTTTAAGCTTTAGATGTAGCTTCTGCTCAACATCAATCCCCTGAGATATACCATTAACATGAATCATTTCTGAAAGTATGTCGTGCAATATGAACTTCTGGTTGAGTCCATCATTCACTCTGATTGAAAGAAGTGATGACCTTCACAGAAGAAGCGTATCACAGCTAAATATCCCAGGACCCTCTTCACTACTGTCAGTCGTGTCTGCTTTCAGAGCTCATGCAGACTTAATCATAGCACAAAAATAGGCTGAAGATTATTTTCCTTTCTGTGGTCAGGTCAGCAGAGCTTTAAATAAAGGACTGACAACAAACCCCCACTACTGAGTCACAGAGATCGCTTCATTTCTTGAATGTTGTTTTCACAGTGGACTTCAGCAAAAATCTAAGTTGTACTTGGGCCAGTTTGTTTCATTTGCCTCAGTGCCTATCAAATAAAATCTTTTTTTTTTTTTTTACAAGTACTGGCTCCTCAGGGGGCATTAGAACAGCAGATAATTTTTGGTCCTCTTAGGAAGCAGGCATAGATTTGTAGAAGTACTCAGGCATCTCCCTCCACTGATTCTGTGAATCTGGACTTAAAGCTCAGCTCCCACAGATCTGAACTCGCAACTTGGGATGTAAGCATAACATGACCAGCTGATTACTTTGATATCTGTTTAACTAATGCTTTAGCACAATTGCCTTTGTAAGAGTAGACACTATTTTAAATTGGCACCTATTCCTATACAACTACAACAAAACTAGAAGACTAGGTTAAAAAAAAAAAAAAGAAACCTGTTTTGTTGTTAAAAAACATAGATTTTTATAACTGGTTTCATATTGGATGTCCTTTGGGATCTTAGATTTGTCACCCAACCTTCCAGCACATCAGCTCTTTCTTCTGTAAATTAGCCTAATTATATGTTCCTGCTTTATAAAATCAGTGGGAGGCCTGGTTCAGCTTGGTTCAGCCTGGTTCATTCATTAATGATTTAAAGTGCTTGGAGATTACTGGGTGTAAAGAGCCATAAAAGGAAAGGTAAATTAGACAGAGATATTCTACAAAAAGGAAATAAAAAGAAAATAGCGACAGTTCCACACACTTTCATAAAGTTAGTTTTTCCTACTTCTTGCGTGTTGCATTCTGCAATATAAAATATTACAGATATTTTTTCATTTGGCAAGCAGCCAGAGTTTGGGGACACTCTTTTCCATTCGTGAATATATAATTTTCTTCTGAAAATAATCTGATTTATAAGAGCAATTATCTGCTTCCTTAGCAGTATTTCTGATACTGAAATATTCAGTTTCAACAAATATAAATAGTTCAACAAGACTAAATATTCAGATTGTATTTGTGTAAGTTCACATTTGCTCTTCGAAATTTATCTATACTGCAATACTTTCTAGAGTTGCATCTCTGAGGGAAGAAATTAACCTGTTTGTTTCTGAGATTTATTCAAGGTATACAGGATAGTCTCCACAGAAGTAAAGCAACAGGGACACAATGCCCTACTGTACTCTATGTAAAATTTCAGTTTATTGTGTCTACTGGTATGATATATTGTCCATCTCATTTGAAATTATTTAGAGGAAGACAGAAATAAAAGCTCTAACAAGGCAATTGCTGAGTACCTTTTGTCAGTTTCTTCTGTTAAATAATCTAACACAACACAAGAGTTCTGAAGTTCAAAATTTGAGAAAATATGTTATTAATGTGATTCTGCTTAACTCTATTAGTTGCATAGTTGGAAAAGCTGGTAATTTTCATGCAAATTCCTGCTACTGACAATTAAACACTAATATGCTAGAACTGCATTTGGAAACACATTTTTGTACAGTATGTGTGATGAGAAAAAATCATGAGCGAGAAAAAATGAGATGGATGATAAAGAAAAATAGTTGACAAATGTGTTTTAAAAATAATGAATCAAGTGTTCTTTCCAGTAGGAAATACCATGCCCAAAGGTAATGACTTAGAATTCAGAATATTATCCTGTTCATTTCTCACTGTGCAGAGTGAGCCACTGTATAGGTATGTCCCACCATCATACGTACTGTTTATACCCAAAAGCAACTGGATTTCCTTCTAGTCGATATTGAAATGAAGGAATATTCTTTCTGTGTGATCACTTAGGACTATGGCATTTAAAGGTCATCATGAAAAGCATCTTTCAGACACCTATTATCAACTGCAACCTCTCAGAGTATTGACTGATAATGATTATGTATTGTTAAAAGCATTTTCTGTCAAATAGAAATAAATGTTTTTCATATTGTTTCCTGCTTCTCGGATAAATAGAAAAAGATAAGATTTTCAGTATTTATTCTACTGTCTGTTCATGTATGTGAGCAGTCCCTTTAGAGTTTAATCTCTCCAGCAATATTTTCTTTATAGATATTACAACCTTGACTTGAGATTTTAACATCAAAACCAGTAAATTCTAGTGTTCAGAACTGACAACAGTGATAATAACAAAACATCCCTAAGGCTGTGTGGCAGCTAAGACTTTTAAAAGTAACAAAGTACATAACAAATCATCATAGACAATTGTCTCCTTCAATTTCTTGAGTCTCTGTTATCATATATTCAGACTGCCCATTGAAACTAAGAGGAAACACAAGATAGCTAATTGATAGCAGCTAGTTCTAGGTGAAAAGGAAAACTGAAGCATAATCCAACAAGTGTAGGGAGATACTGATTTACTGTTATGCTGGAGGTTGGCTGATTCCCAGAAAATGTTTTTGATCTTTTTGCCATCACAACCTTATGGAACCTGTAGGTGTAATTGCTACTTTCAAGTTAGGCTAAATCAGGAAACAGCCACATTCCTCTTTATTTTGGAATAACATCAGTCTGTGTCCAAACCACAAAGTAGAACACAAGGCCTGGATAAGCACCAAGCTATGAGGGTTGAGGATGTGCTTTTTTTTTTCTCTTTTTTAGTAAAAAGTAAAAGGCGATTAGCTCCAAGCATGTCAGTGATGAAGGTTACTACGTGATCCCACAAAGATTTGCACTGGCAGAGTGGAATAACTGCATCACAGGTGGGGCTGAAGCAGGGGGCAGAACTAAGCGAAAAGGAGCAGATAGTGGAAGGATGCTTTTGAACTGGCACTGCTGCTGGGGATAACATCCACAGAACTACATACGTTTGAGTTTTCCCCAGGGTCTCGAGAGAAATGTAGAGACTGGGTTGTTGTTCTAATGTATTTGTAAAAATTTGTGAGTCAGACACCACCACCACAAAGGAAGCCCAGAGGGTAGTGAAGGAATCATGGTAGCATGGCTAAAGGACACTGTTTTGGGGCTAAGAACTGGGTAGAAAAATCTGGAATTATGATTAGGGATTATGTACAGTCTCCTGTTGACTGATTCCTAATGTGTTCAGGCAAGCAAAAATTGATGTCTATTCTTTGAGGATAAACAGAAATACGAGGCAAATTTCTAATTATATTTAATTTCTGCTGCTGCTGGAAACAACTCACAAAACTCAAAGAATTTAATAGCTACTTAGCCTAAAAGACTTTCCTTATTACATACAGCAGAACTGACAAAGAAAGCATAACTAGCCCCAGGAAGTAGCTTCATTATTAATTACAGTAATTATTTATGATGTTTTTGTTAAGCTGTGACAGTGCACTTAGGACTGTATATAGCCAAATCAAATGCCCGAAGGACCCTACGATGGAAAGCAGGTGCTGACCATCTGCATCTCATGTCTTTGGTGGATATCTGAAGTGTTGACAAGGGACTCTAAGCTGAACTCTTCATATAATCATAGAAGATGCTTAATCTCTTGAAATGCATTGCTATAATACCTAATTGTTACAAAGTTTGAATGCTTCATGTATTCTTACAAGCAGGAAGAAAAACATTAATAGCTGTATTAATAAATGGGAGGCTGAGATTTGATTTATTCACGGGAATGACAGACCTGAGGTTTAAACCCAAATCCCCACAGTCCCAATAGATTCAACACATCTTCTTTTTCAGATGAGATATACTTATTCTGGTTCCCTCCCCTGCACTATAACCTCCCTTTCCCCAGTCCCTTTCAACAGGCTGTCCACCTGCCTGCCCAGGACGATTGTTGCTGCTGTGCTGTAACTCAAAACTGAAGTCTACTGGACTGCTCTTCATTTTTTGTGAAGCAGTGGTATGCCCACTAAATTTACTCCTCACCTAATAGTGTACATGGATTTTTTTAAATGCCAGGGTCATGACAATGTTTCTTATCTCAATGGATTAATGAAACAAGGTTTCTAGGAGACTTGATATTGAAGGAGAGATTTGAATGATCAGGGAATCAAAACTGGAAGGAATTTCCACATTAAATGGATTGGCAAGAGAAATAAACTTACACATGCTGGAAAAGACTGCAAAAGTTGTATTTACGGTATCTGTGAAGTGCAAAGGCAATAAGACTATATTCATTCTCTATCAGCAATGAATGAAGGACGCAAAAGAACAAACTGTATGCTAATACAATAAATAGCTTTTTCACAGGCTCAGATGCACAGCTGAATTACTCCAGCTGGCTGAGATACTGTATCTCAGCTGAGCCATGGTAACTGGCTACGTGCATACTTTTCACTCATGGGAAGCATAAAGCAGAATGCGCTAAGATGTTCAGTCCTTTTTAAGACCTCTGTTGGAGATTTTCAGCAGGGTAAGGATATGCTTATGGTCATATACTCAGCAATTCTTTAAGTCATCATAACTCAGTTGTATGTCCACATCCTAAGACACAAAGGTATGGGTGCACCTAATTCTGCTGTTTGCTGTCTTCAGGACATGCAGTTTTGCAGCCTCACTGTTCTTTAGAGTAAGTGTTTAAAAGGAAAATTTTTGATCAATGATTTATAAAAAGCAACCTACTTCAGGCATCCTGAGAAAAATAGGTGGAGTGGAATCAAACGTAATGAGTACTAAACAGAGAGCTCCCTGATGTGTTTGGCCTTTAACTGCCCTGGAGTGGCAAAATGCTTCAGAGCTCTTCGGCTCAGTTGTCTGTGATAGTTTAACGCCATCAAACCAATCCAGGGAGGAGCAAGCCCTAACATTTTCATTGGCACTACCACATTCCATGTCTGTTTACTCTGACTGTCATCAAACTAAAGATAAATCCAGCACCAATATTGCTTTTTTTGAAAGGCCTACTGGACAAGACAAATCAAATACAAGCTGCGGCATTCTTTCAGAATTCACATAATGGGGGAATTTCAAAAACTGTAACATTGCCTCTGTTACCAAGGATTTGTAACCCATAATTACATTGATACATGTGGCATGTCAGCAACAGCAGTGAAATTCACAGTATTTTTTATGTGAAATGTACTGTTTTATTGCATTAATTCACATTTAATGTGTACACAGTAATAACCATAAAGTATGATAACCAAAGTTATATATTTTCTTCAGAACCTTCATTTAGAGAGCTTTCAAAAGAGTCCAAGGAAATTAAAATATCAGCCAGTTTACCTTCAGGATATAGAGCCAAAGCAGAAAGCACTATAATTTCTTTTACAAGCAGCCCCTTACTCACAAAATGTCCCTACCTCTGACTGATAAAATACAATAGTCATAATACTTGTACATATTGTTAAAACTGCTGTGCACAAAACCAAGATTTCAGAACTAAAGAAAAATGCATCACTAGAGATAAACTGTGTTACTCATAGTGGGCTGAGGAAAGGAGAGCTGTAACGAAGGTATAAAATTCAAGAATTCCTTCTCAATAGCACACAGAGATGACACCCATAAAGCAGGGATGTCACGCTCAGTTAGAGAACACAGTTCTTCTCAATAGGAAGGAGCATAAACAAATGGATGGGCACTAAATGGAGCCAAAGTCTTAAAATCCTTTCTCTTGAAAAGAGAAACAGCAGTAATAGCAAGTATGTACAATTAAAAATGAAAGGATGTGATATTTTTATCTTTCTTTTATCTAGTTCTGCTAGCTGTCAGGGCTGCATCACACCAGCTCTAAGCTCAACAGCAAACCTTCATTATCAAAAAAGGCAGAACTACAATATCAAGAACTGTACACTCATTAAACAAAGAAGCAAAAACAGTCATAGCTTGTTCAGACATTGGGCAAAACTTTTGGTAGAGATAACACAGTAATTAACACTTCCTCACAGACATAAAATGAAGTTTCAGGGATGTCTTAATTTCCTAGCCATTTACATTTAATTACACATGTAAAAAAACAAGTGAGAAGTTAAATAGTTCAGTGATAACTCAACATAAGATTTATACTAGGTGGAGGACCAGGAAGCAGAGGAACAGAACAGATACCACTGGAATTTGAAAGATAAAAACAACCTTGGACAGATTATGATTCATGAGCTGGATGGATTTACTTAGAATGACAGAAGCACACAAAACTTGATGGCAAGAAACAGGCATAATCAGAGCAGGCTTTTATCAGCTTTGGCTTGCCAGAACTTTGTGCCAGTAGCTGTCACAGATCTGAAATAAGAGTTCAGATTTCTCTCTATTGCAACAAAATATTCAGTAAAAACAGTGCCTTCTTGCCTTCCAACACCTCAACATTCAAGATTGGCATAAATAGAGAAGCTGATGTGGCATAGAAACAAAGCAGCCTCCCTCCTGACTCTGAAAAAGACCAACAGTGGTGCAAAAGAAGGTTCCCACAGCAACCTCTTTAGGTTTTTAGATTTATATCTGTATCTAAAAATGTACTTACCTATATCAGAGAATCACTTTCACATCACACAAATGGCTATACGTCAGGGTCTTTATCAGAATTTATGCATTTAACTTGGAGAAAAGTTCTGAGATCTGTTATTAGCATTCTCAACTTCTCTATTTCTGTCTGCTTATTATAGTCAGTCTTTAAAACATTGCTTTAATTTGAAATTTCTCAGATAACTGCCAAGTTCAAAGCCTTTTCTGTGCAGCAGTACATTGGTACTGTGATGACTGTGATGATTGAATGGGATTCCTAGCAAAATATGCCAGTGAAGATTTACGTTCATTGGCACAAAACATCAGAAGAAAGCACTTAGTACCAGACTGCAGGGCGATGACATGGGTAAACTCCTGAGCAAAGCACTGAGATCTCTCCTGCTTCCAGAGCAGATTCTTGATTCTCTTTGGAGTTTGTTAGTCACCCTTGTGTTCAGCTGATTAAATTTGTTAGTAGATGTCTTGCAGATTATATTGACAGCTATTCCTGCTTACATCTTAAAAGGCAAGAGGTTGAAGAGTATGAGTTGACATGATATGACAAATGGAAAAATTAAATGCACCTCTGTGTAGGACTTAGATTCATCTGCTGTTCACCCCTTGGCATTTTGACTGTTTGAGACCGGAAGTCAAATGAATGGATGGCATTTGGTTTTGCTAACATAGCTGTGTTATTGGTGATTTACAGCTGAATTCCTTCATAAGCACACAAATTAGCAGGGAAGGTGAAAGTTAGCTAGTCAGAAGATTTGCAGAGTTTTCGATTCTCAGTGGTAATTCCATTGAAAAGTAAATCATATAAGCCATAAATTTAAAACAACTATGAAGGGGGGAAGAAGTCAAAATAAAAGACTGTTTGAAAATGACCACACAGAGCACATGTCTGCAGCTATAGGAACACACCCTATCTAAGAGTATCTGCAGATTTAGGACCTGATTCTGATATTACTTCTACTTCAGTATAAATCAGAAAAGCAGATCCATTGAGCTTATCAAAGTTACACTGAGTTAAGGAAAAATGTAATTTGCAGAATAAAACCAAGCTTAGAATTTGTGTCGACACTTACATAATATAGTCAACGTCGTATAAAGTTATTGTAGTTTTAGGTAGCAACAGTAAAAACCTAGGAACATTGCTTTTTTAATAGACTTCTTCTATTGCAAATGACAGTATGTTGACTTTCTGAAAATATGTTCATTTACCTAAAAGTTGTTCTGGGCACATTCCTTTTAGGTATCAGAAATGACTGTGGAACAGCTACTCGGGTAACAATGCATTCCTATGCAGAATACTCTAAAACTGCCCACATTCATTCGTTATCCTTCTAGGAAGGGAGAAGGATACAGATTTGCCACAATAATAAAGTATTTAAATTAAGAACCATATAGAATTATGAACTATTGAAACAACCATTAAAGGGAACAATTAGCGGGGTAAAATATTTGCAGGTTACATGGGAGACCATCTGGAGAATTTTCGTGTTAGAGATACAGCAAATATATATGCTAACATTAAAAACATTAATTAGGAAGAAAGGCACCTGACCAATGCTACTGGAGGTAAAATGAACAGAATAGAAAGGAGTATAAGCAGTAGTGGCCTAAGTGTAAAGACACCGTATGAGAGGCCAGAAGGGATCTGAAGGAGTAAGGACAAGTAACCTATTAATAAAACTTTTCTCAAAAATACAGTTACCAGAAAGCCTGACAGAGAGTCAGATGGGACCAATAGACAATTAAGGTATGAAAGGAACATTCAAGGAAGATGAGGCTATTGCAGGAAAGCTAAATTAATTTATTGCATCAGTGTTCATTACAGAAGAGAATGAGGTTCTGATATCAGTCATTCCTTACGGGAGATAAGGCTGAGGAACTGGCTCAAATTCAAGTGTCAATAAAAAAGGCTTTAGAGCAAATTGACACACTGAACAGTAAGAAATCTCCAGGAACAGATGGTATTCTCTGAAGATTTATAACAAATATAAAATTGCTAAACTGCTAACTGTATTGTCTAACCTATTGCCAAAGGAACAGAAGGTGGGAAATGTGACACCAATCTTTATGAAGGACTCCAGAGAGATCCTAGGCCTATAGGCTGCAAGCCTGGTTTCTGTACAGGCAAAACAGTAAAACTGTAATAAAGGATGAGATTAATAGATACCTGGACAAACACAATATATTGCATAACACAATTTCTGCTGGGGAAAGATGTTCCTTAGAAATGTACTTGAGGTTTTTTTAAAACTGTCAACAAACGTGGATTATAGTGAACCTAATGCTATAAGGTATTTGGATTTTTAAAAGACTTTTGACACGTTCCCTCATTATAGGCTTCTACAAAATAAATTACCATGAAATTAATGGGAAGCTGTTGCCACGGATTAGTAGTGACTTAAAGGCAGATGACAAAGAATAGCCGTAAGTGGTCATCCTTCTCAACGAACAGATTCCCTAAATACCAGTAGAGAGATTTACGCTATTCTCCTGTTCTATTTGGCACAGGGATGTAAGACAGCAAGAACTTCTAGAGCTCACTAGAAAAGACAGTGGAATAAAATGGCATGGGAAATTCAGTATCTGTAAGTGCAAAATAATGCATATGGAGCATATATGGCAGAGCTCAGAGGATAGTGATCAGTGGTGCAGAGTCCAGGTGGAGACCTGTAACTAGGGGTGTTCCCCAGGGGTTGGTGCTGGGTCCGGTCTTGTTCAGTATCTTCATCAACCACCTTGATGAGGGGATAGTGTCCACCCTCAGCAAGTTNAAAGACAGGGACCTCCTGGAAAGAGTCCAGTGGAGGGCCACAAAGATGATAAAGGGCACGGAGCATCTCTCCTATGAGGAGAGGCTCAGTAATCTGGGTCTGTTCAGCTTTGAGAAAACAAGGCTGAGAGGGGATCGTATCAACACCCACAAACATCTAAAGTGCAGGAGGGAAATGGACATGGGCAATCTCTTTTCAGTGGTCTGTGGGGACAGGACAAGGAGAAATGGGCAAAAACTGGAGCACAGCAAGTTCCTCACCAATATGCGTAAGAACTTCTTCACGGTGCGGGTGACGGAGCACTGGCACAGGCTGCCCAGGGAGGTTGTGGAGTCTCCTTCCCTGGAGATAGTCAAGACCCGTCTGGATGCCTACCTGTGTGACCTGCACTAGGGAGCCTGCTTTGGCAGAAGATTGGACTCAATGACCTCTAGAGATCCTTTCCAACCCCTACAGTTCTGTGATATAAATCCTGATTATAAAAAATACGGGCTCTGAATGAACTACCCACATTCTGGATGGAGAGGTGAGGCTACTAGGGCTCGTTCTGCAAGATCACCAGCCAGAGGTTCACAGACGTAAACTGGAATGTTAGGACTTCTTAGAAAAGAAATTGAGAACAAACCAGAAAACATCTTAACAAACTCAGATGTGTAACAGGTAAAGCAGCTCTGGCAACCCACTTTCAAAAACTTTTCAGAAGAATTAGAGGTAAAGACAGCAATAATCTTGGTCTTGCATACTTAAGAATTAATTGGCAGTAATATACACTCTAAAGGTTTTTGTCCTGTATTGTTAGCAATATGACATTAATAGGAAACTGAAGTTTAACTTTGAATCATGAATACTTGCCTTTTTATGTGCTGCTTTCAACACTTATATTTAGTAAGTTCCTAAATGAAGAAACATTTCAACATTGTGTTTTTATTTTTATTACTTGCCCTCATTTCCTGAAAGTTGTTGAGTGGTAAGAGCCCTTCTGCATTTCTTCTAGAATCAAATGGGTTCAGCAACTCTCTGATTTTGTTTAACATATACAGTCCTTACATCCACAAGACATAGAAATGTTTAAAATAAGTTAAATAGTTGAAGAGCACATTGCTTAGGTTTAGAAAGGCCTAAAAAAGGTTACAGGGGTAAATCAGGAAGGAGCAATATCTGTTCATGACAGACATGGACACAACACACAACCAGAGATGCTAATACAAGAGAAAGTGCCAAATAATCTGCTGAAATTCCTCTGGACTGAAACAAATGGCTAAGAAACTGCATCTTCTATACCATGTAATGATTAATTCTAATGAGCAAGAAACAAGATTAGCAAATTTGTGTTCTTATGTGACTCTTACTCCCAATTTCAGGTTTGATAAATGAGAGAAAATGCTTAATTTTCTACAATTTGTCTCAGAGGAATGTAGTTTCTCCCTCAGCCCAAAGCTCCTCTCTTAATTTGGCTGCCAGGAGCTTTGCAGCTTCTTTGTTCAGAGCTCCCACTTAAGTCCTGCCTCTGTACAAGAATAAAAGATATGCCCCAGCTTTTCCTCTATCCAGGGTGGAGATAAGAGGATATAAAGAGAATCCTTAACTTCTGTCAAAAACTTGAGATGTTTTGGCATAACACAGACACAAATGCAGAACTACAGAGACTACAAATCCCATTAAGGGAATATTGTGAAAGCCCCTTTCATGCAGCATCTTCCTGAAAAAGCTCCAGATCTTGAAAGGCTGTCCTGAAAGAAAAAATTTCCTGCCATTTTGTGTACTTCAAATGAAAGCTATTTACCTACTCCTGGATTAATTTCTTAATTACAGGTTGACACAACAGACCAAGTAAACTAGGATGCTTTCCTGAACTATGTCTGATTCACAAAGTTAGAGTACATTCTGTCATATGTCCACAAAAACAATGTGCTCTATAGTCAAGGGTGGCTATGGGGAGTACTGCACAGTGACTAAGAGGGACACAGCTGGCAGTACTCATCTCACTTCATGCCACCCTTTAAGAAGTGTGTTTCCACTCTAAGGAAGCCTTTTAGATGGCCTCTAGAGTCTACAGAGAGGGACAGAGCCCTCCACAGGGAGATTAACCACATTTCCTAGACACAATTTAGGATGTGATTAATTGGACTCTTAATTAATTGGTCTGTTTCTCTCCATCGGGTATAAGAGGAAGCCTAGATGAGAGGTTTGCATTAGGTACCTTACTTACAGATGATTAGATGAGGTGAATCCTATCTCTAATTTAAAAGAAACACTACAGCCTGCGTCATGGAAATTACCATGAGTAGAGTTGATATGGTTTGTACCTTAGACCTTGGCTTTCTCAGATGATCCTAAGTAAAGCACAAATTGTGGTGCTTTGTGAAGAGTAGTATAGCGTAAACGCTGAATGCTGCATGGTCTCAACAGAACAGAGACGAGGCTGCTGTCACAAGCAGTTCAATTCAGTGAAGAGCCCAAATGTAGCAATCACAGTGTAGTTCAATTCTTTAGTCCAACTGCTATGTAAAAGCAACACTGCTAGGTGTCGTATCTGTATGATGGTGTTCCTTACCTTCTTCTCCCCAAAACTCACTGAGACATAAAGACTGCGGTAGGTGGCTCTGCAGAAGTTGTACACAAGCATCTGAGGAATAGCTGATCCCTCTTAATCTAAATTCTGCCTCACAGGAACTTTCTTGAAAGCTGAAACACGTTTAGCAGATAAGAAATAAACTATGACATAATCTGGGTAATTAGTAGAAACATAACATCTGAGAGAAGTACAGGAGTTGCAGCTCATTTTAGCTGATGGGAGAGCAGAAACTACCCCTAATTTCACATCTTCAATAAGCTTTATGTTTCAGTGCCAATAAACTGTGAAAACAAGTGCAATGAAGTTCAATTTAAAAATAAACAGTATGCAAAATATGCATAGTGGTGTACCATAAATATAACATCTACTATGAGATTTACACTTTGGAACTGTGCACTTGACAAACATTTTTCATTCTTGCTTGCAATTGATACCCAAGTATGTTTTCTGAATGTATTTTGGTCTCGCAGAAGCATAGTGCCATGTCCTATTATGTTCCACACGCAAGCAGTTAGAAGATTATAGGCCAGCCACCAGCATTGTACAAGTCAAAAGTGATTTACCATGGATACATGTGCCTCTTGATGAATATTTCTAAGATTATACAGCTGTTGTTTATCAAGTATCATTTATAAAGCATTACATGACACTAATCTATAAAGAATGCATGTGCAAGCTTGTAAAATGAAACATAATGCCTGGTAATTTAAAAATATATTCATTGTAGATTTAATTGTCGAATAGTTATGTTGATTTATACCACATGAATGGGGACTTTGTGATTCACAATGACTTAGCAGATAGTGAACTTCCTTGCATCTCTAAAATTGGTTTGTGGGACTGAGCTGCAAAAAACGTTAAGTGTGTTCTTAGGGATCAGACCTGTACTCTCTGCACTTGAAACTTTGCCCTACTCTTGACTATGCTTGTTCAATAGGAACACCACTAGATTCAATCCCAACAGCCTGACCAAGCCTAGAAGTTTATGAGATGACTAGTTATAAACTTGTGTGAAATCAGGTAGCAATATCAGTCCTGTTTCTAATGGGCTGGTAATGTGACTTTCTTCAGAAAATTATTTTGTAGTTAAAAGTAGAATAGGTTGATAAACTTTTTTCA
The DNA here is from genome assembly GCA_013396635.1 of Penelope pileata. NCBI lineage: Eukaryota > Metazoa > Chordata > Aves > Galliformes > Cracidae > Penelope > Penelope pileata. Next base: position 400,756 of record WBMW01001482.1, on the reverse strand, counting down.
GGAGCTTGTGCTTTTAGTTAAAAAAAAATCATTTATAAGCAAAAATATAAATAGCTGAAGAGGATTTATGAAATGAATTAACATACATAATAATTTAGTTCTTGTGATGTATTTGTGCATTGTCTCTACTTTGTACTATCAGCTGGACTCCTCAGAGAGATGGTAACTCCCAGAACTGCCATACTATGTCAAGGCAAGACACTGCTGATATCAAGCTGATGTGGCCTGAGAGAAACACTCCAATCTACCTGATAGATCAGGGTTACTCAAGCTTAATGTTCACAAAGCCCTTGAGACAGCATGGCAGTTTTTCCAATCAATATTTTTCAGTCAAAAATATTTTATTTTTGATTCTTTTTAATAAGATGTCTACATTTCTGAAGGAGCTCTGGTGAAAGTCCACTTCCTGACTATGACATCACTGTTGGCAGTCCTAGCTGGGAAGCCTGTGGTTATATGGGAATGGAGAATGTCTTCCCTAGCTGCTCTGTGACAAAACTTACTCGGTAACTTGTCTGTTTCAATGCACACAGGACTTCAATATCAAAGTCTGTATTCCTTCTAAATGATAAACTCAAAAAATGAAAAGCAAATGTTGTTTCCTTAAAAAATTAAAAATGAGTCTGACAAGTGTAGTCAGCCAAGAATAATTCAATAATGTTAGATCCCAGGTGAATGTATAAATGGATGCAGTTCATCATGGTGCCTGTCTACTTTTTTCTCATAAGGAAGCAGTAAAAGAAAACCTGATAGTTTTCTGAATGAGTGAGCAGTAGTCTTGTAAAATGTGCGTAAGTGCTTGCACGCACAGAACAGTAAGTACACACCGCATTCGTGCGTGTTTTTGTCATACATTTCCACACCTGTGATGTAGAAAGAAAACAAAGCTGTATTATTCCAAATAATCAAAATTAACACAAAGTTTTACTTACAGAATGCTCACAATACAACCTTAATCTAAATTACCAGTGAAATTGTATTCTGTATTCTGCAAGTGAAATTCTTGAAGAATACAAGGGTAAGGTTATTGGAGCTTTTTTACTTTATCAGTTTGCAACCTATCTGATTTTGTCTGTTTCTTTAACACATGAAGAACTCTTAGTATAGAATCTGTGTAGTTGTGGCTCTTTCTTTAGTCTATTTATTTTGGATGATTGGATGTGTCTTTGTTCTCAGACATTTGAAACAATACTCTGTATTAGCCCACAAATCAAATACTGAATGCTACAAGAATTTCATATAAATGTGTTAGATGATGAATACTTGGCTCACATCTCACAGGAATATGTTGAATAGAAAAATCAGAAGTCCAGGAATTCAATTATTATGATAGTTCAATTAACCTCTATTGAGCAGATGTAGAAATTATACCTAATTATACATGTGGCTGACTTCAGACATGGACCTCTGCCCACCGAGGACTAATCTAAGATCACCAAATTCATTTCACTTCAGACCTTTGCTCTCAGAAATGAGTACTACAGTAAGTGATTTCACCATTAAATATCCCTCCAGCACCATAATCTTTCTAAAAGTCTGTTCAGTGCTCCATTTTATAGTAAGAAACTTAATGTAAAATTCCCAAGTGTTATCACAGAAATTCTAAAGGAAAGGTCACAGATAAAAAGGTTTTTTTAACGTGAGCTTTGCTGAATATTGCTGTAAGCCTACCTCATTTTGGCTCCACAGACTTACACCATAATGCATGAATCTGTACCTCCAAATTTAATATACCCATATCTGTTTGACAAGAAAGTTTTAAATCTATTCCTTAGCATGAAGGCCCAGTGCAAGGCTATATTCTGAGAACCCAAGTGGTATGAGATTTCCCTCTTATACAGTATGAGAGTTCCCTCCACAAGATGGTATTTTCTCTTAGAGGAAAGTGTATTTCTTTAGGGTTCAGCAAGTTCCTTGATTTATAACAGCCTTTTCTTTAAACAGCCAAAACAAAGATTTGTCATCAGTTATGCAACTATGAACACAAATTCTGCACTAATATATTCTAGGAAAACACAGCCTGCACTATGCAATGTAATCCTTATTGCACTCATATTAAGACAACAGAAGAAAAATTGAGCACAGGGTTTAAAGGAGGGGCTCTTTCTCCCATAAACATTTACCTTTACCACTCTCATACATTAATTCTGCACCTACCTTTCTCATGCTAGCACCTTTGCACAAGGAGGAGAACGATCTGCTCTATTCCTCCATTTCTTTCTCCTTCTGTCTGTTGTTGAGATTGTCTGCTCTAATCTTCTTGCTCTCTCCTTAGTTATTCTTATGAATACCTTAATTTTCTTACAGCAGCTGGCTTCCAAAGGCAGTCTGCGGGCTGACATCCAGGGAGAACATCCCAAAATATTCAGCACCATCTTCTAAGAAAGACATTAACTGTTATTTTCTAACTTCTTGGATCCCTGTTGATGGGGAAAACCTTCTGTCATACACATAGATTCTTTGTCAGGTACTCGCTCACAACAGCATCTAACTTTTCTTCCTGAAATTCTGGTGAATGGCACTGACTGTAGCACATTCCCATGGAAATTACACTAGGGATGGAAATCCTCAATTTTTTTTTATTTTTATTTTTTCTGGATCTGTACATCTTGTATTTCCCATGTTTCTGCCTCTGAGGTTCCTTGCTTCTTTTGGTTTCTTTTGGCAAATAGGATCTATCTTAGACAAGCAAACCAACAAGCAAAATGGAGTGGAGGAGATGGAGAGTCAGCTGTTCTTCTGTGACAATGCTGTATCTATACAGGGTCTCATAGGTCATGATATAGTGACTTCTTCCTTATAACTGCCAGTATTTTATAGGAGTACGGATCTACTCTCATTGTTTTATGTAAAATAAGCTACTGTTGATGAGACTAATTATTTATTCTGAGCCAGAGAAAGGACAGTCTAGGTACACTGCCTAAATCCACACTACTGGTGCAGTTACGGGAAAATTAATATTCTTCAACAGTCAATATAAAAGTGAAATGTCTTTCAGCCCTTTCTGCTGTGTGGTCATCATTTTAATGAGACAGTGTTGACCAGACCATTTTCCTTTTTATTTGTGGTTGCACTGAACACCTTACTCATGTTTACTGCAGGATAATAACCTAGTGGAAAGCCAAGCAATTCCAGTTTTTGAACACTGGGAAGTATTTAATGTAATTATAGCTTCTTTTAAAACAACAAACAGCTTGGAAACATGGGAAAACTGGAGAGTGGGTAACTACTTGAATACTGCTGCTCTGATTGTTTTTCCCATAATGTATCTCTTTTAAATAACGAAACTTCATTATTGGCATGATAATCTGGTAAGACATTAAACTTCAAGCCTGTTAACAGGGAGGATATTGCCTCATATTATACACAAACTACAGTTTATGCATTACATTTTGTAATTTACAATTATTGTCTTCTATTGTCTACAAGCAATTCCATTTACAGTAAGTAGGTTGTAACAACTGTACTAAGGCAGCTTTGCTTCCTATAAGCTTGTGTCCTACATCTTCTCCAAAATCACCCCCTCTGGCTAGGTTTCCTCTTAATCAAACCCTTCTGTCATTGTCCCTGTAGTTGCCTCTCCCTTAACTTATTGCCTTCAACCACAACAGCCTTTTACTCTTTTCATATCATTTGTTCATCCCCTGCAAAACCCCCCTGATGTATTCCACCAGAGCATCGGCTTAGTCCCGTGCCCCCCATCTATGCTTTGTTTACGCTGCCAGATGAAGAATAGCCTACAAAGGGCTGCCTGGCATTCGCTGGCTGCTTGGCCAGCCAATGGGCACGTGTGCCACTGAACAGCAGCTCTTGCATGGGCTGGCTTCCCAAACCCCAGCAGCAGCCTCCAGGCATGAAGCTCGTAAAACTTCTAACAACCTCTATCTTTGGCACTTCTGACACATTTCATTTACGTTGGTCAACAGATTCAAAAAATAACATGGAAGAAGGGCTGGTGAAAAGACAGGGCAGCCAAGTCAGGTTTATATGTGGAGAAAACAGCTGAAAGGGACTTACATGGCTGTGAATTAAGATGTGAAGCTTAAAAAGGAGGGGTTTTTTTGGGGTTGAAACCTTAAAAAACGAAAACTTAATAACCCAGTGTGGTCAAGATCTGTTCCCCAAAAGATTCATGACTGCTATATTGTCTGCCTTCCTGCCTGGAAATCTAGGATATAAACTTCTGAAATCTCACTTCTTTTCTCTCAGTGTGTTGGTGATAAGAAATTCTAAAGACATTTTCTCTGGTGTACAATAAATCCAAATGGAGAAGACAATACTACTAAATGAAAAAGTCAGCACTTTTCATTAATTTGCGGATGTAAAAATAGAAGACAGTATAGTTGCCTTGAGCTCTTATGGTCCTGAAGGTTTGGTAGGCTGAGCATGCAGAGCATTTTGTGGCTGTTAGAACTAAAACGCTGTGGGAAGGCAGATAAATTGCTAGTTGCACCGTCCAGAACTTTCAAACATAAAGGGATAAATATTCAAATAACTCCGTACGCAGCATTGTGTTTGAATCTCCTTGCAAATAGATTCTCTCTCTCTCTCACTCACACACACAAATGTTTAATGCAGACACATCAGTTACTGTTGCAGATACTTTTTGAGGACAAATGCGTATCATAAAGCCATTTTTATATATGGCACTTTTACTAGCATAGTCTCAGCAGAGGCCCAGGATTGAATAAGCGTGAAAATTGAGGTGCCTTCTTATTCAGAATGGTGCTCACTCATCCTTGGTCAGAGTTGAACGAAGCAGGCTCAGAGAAGCATGCACTGCTGATAGTACTGCAACTGCCTATGGATAAACAAAGGATTTTTGTTTCAGATGTTTGCTACCCAGCAGTGTCCAAACAAGGGGAAAATGTCATCATGGCGTGTCATTTGTACTGCCGTTGCAAGTCTTCAAAATGTTACAGTATTTCCTCAAGTCTTAGAGTAACATGACCATTACTCTATATAATCTATATCATAACTGTATTGCAGAAGCTGCTGCACTGTAAACTTGACTCTCTGAGGGCAACTAAGTTGCATTTAAGTGGGATAAAAAACCTTTGATAAAACATGATAGCAATGGAAATTGTCCATGATATATGATGTTCAAGAATAATAAATAACAAACTCCTTGAGAATATTCTAAGGCCAAAGACCAGTCAGGTCAGGACCTTCCTGTGCTATGGGCTGTAAAAGCATTTAGCAGATGACTGTTCTCTCCCCAAAGAGCAGGACTTAAGTAGATGAACCTGCCAGCTCAGGGAAAAGGAGAAGGACATAATGCCACTGAAGGAGGCAGATTAACGAGAAATAGTAACACAACTTCCAACACAAACAATTCTTACCAAAATTATTCGTTAGCGTGCTTGAAAGCCGAGCATTGTGAGTTCATGCTTGTGCTTGGACCTTGTCAGGGAAACAAGTTTCAGACTCATGTTGTGAGCATACTGAAACAAGTACATAAATAAATTACAATAATCTCATATGTATAAATTATTCCAAAAAGTATTTTCCGTGTTTACAGAAACTGATTACAACTTAAACAAAACTTCACTCTGATCATAAATGCCACTGATACTACAATACAACTGGCCCTAAAGAGGAAAGGTTGGCCTTAGGATGTCACGCATTCTCTTTTTTTTCACTTAAATGGTGCCTCGATGATTGCACTATTTGCATTCAGCTTATTCAGAATTTTTTCTGTGGACAACATATCGATTTTTATCTTAATCAATGGCAAGCCACAGCACAAAACAATAATAAGCAGCAAAAGAAAACAGATGAATAATGTTCATTTTAAATGGAAATGTGAGTTAAATAGGGCGATGACAAAAGCTAGCAGGGAAGCAGATGTTCAGGTTAAAATGAGAGCATGACCGATGATGAGAGCTATCCCGAACAGAAGAGGGAGCTCCCTGCACAGCCCCGGGCAGCAGGGAAGCTGGAGAGGGCTGAGGAAGGTGGGGAAGGTGGGATGTCGCTCTTAGGTGGTGTGCTTTCCCCTTTACTTTAACTCCTCATGATGATTCAATACAGTTGTCATATTATTCCTTACATAAAGCAATAGCAGAGCACTCTGAAGCACACTGCAGTCAGATATGAGCAATGGATGAAATTTTGTAATGCCTGCCAGCTCCAGCTGTCAGAGGGGTATTTTCTTGAGTTAGGAAGGCACGTCTTATCCCCATAGCAGCAAGTCTATTCCTTCCTGTATTTGCACAAACACCTAACACACTTGGAAAAGTCTTACAGCGTAAGTAAGTACCAACTGTAGTTATGACAATTAAGAATGCAGAGTGAAAGCTTGATGTAAAACATTGATTTTAATTAGAAGACTCTAAGTGACTTCTTTGGGTGGCAGGAAACAGTGGCAATCTGATTTTGCAAACCTCCTCTGAGTAACTGTTATCCCTATACATCATCCTTTCTTTTTTTAATAAGCTGTTCCACGTGACTAAGAAAGTAGTCTAAGGTTAACATAGATAAATAGCTGTGTTTTATCCTTCACAGATAAACAATTATGCCTAAGGTCTCAATTACAGAAGCCCTGGTGGTCTTGTTTGTTTGATTACTTGTTTATATTCCTTGGGAGATAATTATTTCCAAATAAGCATAAAGGAATGAAACACTCAAGACTCAGTGCGATCCTCTGAAAAGATGCTCAGAATGCATTAAATTGCTCAATGCACATGTGACTCCAAGTCAGAGACATTAAAGGCTTGAATCAGCTGCTGTGACATAGGTGTTCAGTGCCACATGAGATATCCTATGGTATCTTGCCAGATCACCAACTACTGCTCCAAGGATTAGAAACCTATGTATTCAGCCCATGAATCACGCCCTTCATTCAGCAGCATCTGCAGGACTGCTTACAAACCTGGAGCAGTTCTTCTGATGAAATGATAATTTGCAACAGCAGTAGAACTATGGCAAGTTTATCAGTCAAGGATCTGCCTAATCTTTTCTGCAGTGAATGCCACCCACATACAGCTTATCCAAGGATATACTGGAGGACGGGAAAACATAGGCCACTTTTGATTCCCTATTAGAAAAAATACTTGTTGCAAATCCATAAGGTCCCGGGGAAGACTGGCATCTTTCATGCATCCATGCAGCAATCAGCTTGTAAAAGACTGAAATATGTATGTCAAAATAAGTCACCGAAGATATTGTTCTATATTTACTCCATGCTGTCCACTTACTTACTTAGGTTGCAGGAATGTCATTTTAAAAGTGATTGCAGGACTGACTATCTGTCCTATTAGCTAAATGTATGTTGAAAGACAGCAAATTAGAACTTCTACGCGTGCGGTTAGTCCTCCTCTAGATTCAGTCTTCCATTATTTACAGTTGCACAGTTTCACCTTCCTTATTCTTAGGTGGACAAATTTTCTTTTTTTCTTTCCTGATACCTTGTGTTTGGGACGCTCTCAGCTGACTTAAAAATCGGTCCATCTTCTGAAGTACCGTACCAGGTCACTGACATAAAAGCCTTCTGCATCTGGCACCTGTGCAGGTGTAGAGTTCCTTGCCACTTTTTGATAAATATGAAAGTTCCTCAGGATGCAAGAATCCAAAAACAATTTTGTCAGAATGGTACTGGATTGTTGAGGGTTGAATGGTATTGTATAAAAAGATGACACAGACACCTTTGTAACACAGGTTTATTGTTCTTCTCTGATCAGAACTCTAAGCATGGATCACTGGTGTGATTTACGCAGAACAACCCTTCCATTACTTGTGGGATAGATACTAGTTCATACTTGTCTGCTGATGTCTAAAGCTTTGACTTATAACAGCCATTCGGATTCCTCTGCCAGAACACACAGCTTGTGGAGCAAAACCGCAATGTTTCATTGATGTACGTGAGACTATGCCGTCGCATACTATCAGCAAAACTTACAGTTACTCACTATTTCTGGTAACATCTTTTTGGTGGACCTTTCCAAAGCAATAGGTGCTGTAATCCATGTATTTTGATATTCCATATCTACCTTGAGGACCTAGCCTTAAGGACCTTTACAAGAATGAAATACTTCAATTTTACAGTCCAATATTCAGGCTTGCCATCATTTAATTTGTGACTCACAAGTTAACACCTGTGCCTACTAGGTGCATCAATTCCTCCAAAAAGAGATCTAGCAGAAATCTTGGAGAAATAACATGTTGTCAGAACTCTGCATGAAAAATCCAGAAATATAAACAGAGCTTGATTCGATGATTTATATTTTTGTTCATTCTCTATCCAAATAAAATTTCTCCTTATTAGCCAAGTCCATAGAACTTTAGCTGGGTCACTTTATTTGCCTCCACATTTGTAAGAATTTTTCTGTCCTATATATTAAGCTTTCAGCTCATTACCATAGATTATATGTCAAGGTGAGGTGATTCCTTACAAATCGGCATTGCTTTCTACAATTTTACATCCTAACTCCTTAAAGACCTTTACAACCTTTTATACTCCCACCAAACAGTCCTCCCATGTTCTTCATCTTGTCTTATCATCACACTTGCTACCTGATACTCCCTGTCAATCCATCATGGGGACTGCCTTCTGGAGTTCCTCTTTAAACACAATGCACCTAATTATCTCTTCCAATCTTCTCATTATCATTGAAGGAAACTCTCAGGTGACAAATGGCTTAGTTGTTCTAACTCCTTCCTTCTTTATCTTTTATGCATGCTCTTGTTAAGCCATTACCCAGTGCAGTAGAGGAGGTTTTAAAATGTCAATTATACTGGTTGAATTTTTCATCAGCTTTTTTTACTTCTTTCAGCATGCACTCAGAAGTCATGGCATCCATATGTTGCTTAGTGTGATTCCCAGAGAGATAAGAGGAGACCAGTTGATATGCAGAAACCTGAAGGAGTCCCAGCTGCAGACACTACTGCAATCCCAGCTGCCATCATTGTTTACTACTGCATGATGGTCTGATTGCACCACAGGTTTTTTTTCTCATCTCCAAAGGTGAAATATTACCTGTTACCTAGTAAGCACAGCAGAGACAAAATTCATGCTCTAAACTCTGTCCATGCACTCCACATTCCCTCTTATAGGACCTTGTAGAAAAAAATATGAATATTGCTAGGGATTGAGTTTGTATTATTAGTATCTTGGGACTCGTATCATGTCCTTGGGTGAGTGCTGACTGTTGCAAGTAATGCTCATTTAGGTGCGCAGAAATCCCCCCAAGCACAGTAGCATTCTGGATTTCTCTTGTCTCATGTTTCAAATCCTGCAGGACACTTTTTTTTTCAGCCTATGATTCTTTTCATTAAGGAAAGTCATTTTTCATTCTGAGTCTCAAGCATTTTGCAGTTTTATATGAGCTGATGCGTCCAAACAATGCAACACTAGGCAACCAGGAGGCTCTTTGTGTCAGTTTGTTTTAATAGCTGTTGATGCTGGCCCTATGGATCAGCACATCCTGTTTTCCCCAGTTAAGCTTCCTTCTGCATAGGCAATTCTGTTTCAGATAGAAAATACTGCTTCCATATAGCCAACAAATGTTATCAAGTTTGGGATCCTCCTGGGAATAGCGTCTCTCACATGATCTCTTACGTCTGCAGCAAGTAACTTGGACCTGAAATTCCTTTAGGTTTTTATTCAGTTCAGTAGTCTCTCCAAGTCTACGTCTGTGAGGGAGGCTAGCAATTAACAGCTGCTACTTTTAAAAGACCCCAATTTCTGCTTTCACATGTGTAAATACATAAATAAAACCACTGTAGACTTATCCATCACGTTATTGACCTTCACCAGCAGACTGCAAAATTCTCTGTATTAAATTGCTCATCAGCTGGCTTTTCATAAGGAATTTGCTCCTTGTCTGCAGTTTCCTCTTTACTGCCAAATTCATATTGGAGCAAAAGTTGTCAAGAAATCTCCTGAGCAAAAAGCAGGGAAATTGAAGATAGCTTCCTTAATGCTCACAAGCACAAACTTTCCTTACTATAGCAAGAGACTACAGAAATGTTTTCAAAGCTGCATCTGATCACAGGACTCAGCACAGTCCTTGCTACTGTGTCAGAAACATTTCTTTGGTCCTGAGCATTTTGAAATGCTTTGTTTTGATGATTTTTTTTAGTCCCAGGTGACTTTTCTAAAAATAAATCTGAGCTGTATGCCTGGAAATTGGCTAATGGTAGAGAAACTGATAAATAGAATTTGACCAGAAAATCCACTTTCAACGCTCTCACCTTGCTCTATTTTCTTTCTTCTTTATAGTCTAAAGTAAGAGTTTGACTGATCTTCCATGAACTATAGGGAAAACAGGAGAATCTTGAATAGAATTTATATAAAGTATTCAATCCTCTCCTATGAGGACTTAACAGGCGCAGTCATTTCACTTGAAGATGGGAGGCAAGTATGAAAGGATTATGCAGAGTTCTTTCAATGATTTAGGAAAGTCTGCCCTACTTAACAGGATAGTTAGCCTTTCTGCAACTTGAACTGGAGAATAGAGAGAGAGAGAGGAAAGACAAGGTACCCAGTGAGCCTTGGGAAGTCACTAAGATATCAATAAAGTGCTCCAGAGGTTCCTCCAAGCTTTGAGTGAAAGGAAACTTCTGAGAAAAAAAAAAAAGGGCCCAGACTCTGATATGACTCCAAATGACAGCAGCATTGACTTCAGACTCCTCTGATCTCTACGCCTAACTTCTTAATGGAAGGAGGAGAGAGTTAATGGAATGGAAAAACTAAAACGTGTGCTTTCCTTGGGAATGCTAAGGGAAAGAATTGCAATGAGAGGTGCTGAATTTGGCAATATCACCATACATGCCCAGCTCAGATTTACCACCACAGCTACATGTCAGAGCCCAAGAGAGACCAAAGTGAAAGGAGCTGTGCAGCTCATGGGCAACCAGGGGTCTCCCCACAGCATTCCTGACACCACCTGCCAGTATCTGGGCTTGCAGGATCCACGTCTCCTGACCTCAACCTCCTTCCCTACTTACCTCCAGTGACCACAGGGAAGAAAGGTCTTGTAGGATTCCCTGAGACCAGCGTGGAGGGTCAGTGTTGAAGTCCAAGCTGCCCTGTGATTAATGGACGAGCTGACCTCCTGACCTTCAGAAGGACATTCAGGAGAGTGTGATCCAGGGAGGAGGAGCCCATCCCGGGCAGCTTGGGTTGCCTGGCTTTGTCAGGGCTTGGCACCCTCTCCATGAAAAAAGGAACGTGGGAAAGATGGCTGTAGGCATTTTAAATAAGAAAAGAGAACAGTGCTGGTGCTTTGAAAACTGATTAAGCAAGTAGAACACGGAGCTGAGTCACTCTGCATTTGTCTCTGCCTGTGCGTATGCACATATATAGATATATATTTTTGTGAGCATGTGCGTGTGTTCGAGTGAGGATATGCAAAAAAGAGGCATGCGGTTCCAAAAGCCACTGCAATAACGACTTGTGAGCTGAAGCTGTCACATCATATGAAACAGACCCAGAGAACACGTGAAGGCGCAGTCATAGATATTTTAAAACTTCTCTCCAGCGTTTCGCTCACATTTGGTAGCATTTAAACATGATACCCTTTATGGCTGTTTTTTTTTTTTTCCTGAAACCACCACTACCCTTTTGAAGCCATGTTTGATGAAAATGCAATAATTCTTGGCCAGAAAAAGATTTTTTTTTTTCTATCTCCCAGTCATATCATTCAGCTTCACACAGTGAAAAAAAAAAAGCTGATGATCTTCTGAATAGAAGAAGGATTTAGGGAGATTAAAATGTACAGCACCGGACTTTTTGAAAAAGGCTCGAGTAGGACAGACCCTTGTGCACAGCTTTGCCTCGCGGGTCATAGCCAACACGATTCCCATCTTCGCTTCAGGCAGCTCAGAGAGATGCCGGCTCCAGATCCCCCGTATTGAGTTTTTCATAAGAGTCGCAGTAAAAAGGGCATCGCAAATAGAACGTTGCTGAGCGAATGATCAAATTTTACGTTATTTATTTATTTTTGTTATTACAGCCAGATGTTGCCTCAGGAAGTGGAAACAAGAAGTCAGGAACTGACAGCTTAATAATTAAATTGGGAAAGTTGGCAGGGCTCCTGCTATTTCCTCTAGAATGCCGCATCTATGAATGAAGGCGTGCGGTGCCCCGGTGGCTCTCCTTCCGAACCGGTGCATCCATTCCCGGGTAATGACTTTCCGTCGAGGCAGGAGCGAAGCACAAGGCCTATTACACCAGCTACATAAAGTTAAAAAGACATTATGAACATAACGTTCACCGCGGCTTTTACCAACATTTCTACACAAGACTGCCTAATGCTGACACGTGTTTATTACACTTAATCATGTTTACATAATTCTTCCTCCAGCTCACTGTCACAAATTGGAGCAGTGCACTTTGCCCTGCGTGTGTCTCTGAAGGACTCTGCAGCCCCTACACACGATGAACTGCAGCCACGCGGAGGCAGAGGGTCCCAGCAGCGGACAGTCTGTCCCAACTCAAGCATACGGCCACAGTTTCTCCCTCCTTGGGGACTCCTTCCCCAGCAGGAGGTCTAACCCTCTTCGTTGTGCGCACCCAGAGCCATATGGCAGGCCCCAGTGCTGGACAACACACACATGGGCTGTCCAGCACCAAGGCATGAGGAGGAACACCAGCCCTGAGGGTGCCTGTGTTGCGGCTGTGGCTGATACAGGCCAGGATGGGAGTGCACTGAAGGAGGAACTTTGTCCAGGGGCTGCAGGAGTGCAGCAAGGACGCTTAGTGCAGTGGCTGCTGTGGTGAGGGGATGGTGGGAGGGAGCAAAGCCAGCGTTGTGCCTCTGCCCCGGGGTGGCCTGCATGAAGTACAGCGAGGTCTGTGACTCGGTGGGACCATCGAACGACACGAGCTAGGGGCGGCAGCGTGCCCCGGTGGGTGGGCGGCGAGCCCGTGGGGTCACCACGCCCGCTGCCCGCCCCACACCTGCCCACGCCGCACGGCCCCCCCGGCCCTCGAGGGGGCAAAATGGCGGCGGGCACCGTCTCCCGCGGCGCCCCCCGCCCGTAGCGCGCTGA